>JAPMOB010229480.1:0-11026 GCA_029875015.1 Lepomis gibbosus | reverse complement strand
GCATGATGTTCATTTAGTAAATTATGGTCCCATTTAGAGGAACATAGACCAGGAAGCAGGGGGGGGTTTAGGGCGGGGCTTTCTTGTGATCGTATCCGCTGCTCTGTGTACATTTAACCAGCACCATTGAAAAAGCTTATTAGTAGCTGGCTGTTCATTTTTCTGCTAAATTTAGTTTAAAGCCTGTTTGCTACTAGCCAAAATTAGCATCCTGGTTAATATCACAGTTAACCTAAACTAAAGAGCCACCTTGCTAACCAAGCTTGCTAACGCTACCCTCCTGTCCAAATATCGTCATGCTCAGCGTCCTGTTCCAAAAAATCAAGATGGCAACAGCCAAAATGCCAAACCCAAAGCTTCAGATTAGTAGTCCACAAACCAGTGGGTGACGTCATGGTGGCCACGTCCGCTTCTTTTATACAGTCTTCTGACAAAACAACATTATCATGAAGTGCTGCAGAGACGCCCCGGCCAACAAATCTCTTTCTCCAGATGCAAGAAAACATGTTTGTTAGGTACAAACCCCAACATCACCTAGATTTACACATATGTTAGTAAACAATTTGTTCGTAATTTTCAGTCCTCACAAATCAGTGTTCCAACCCACACGCACAAATACCAAGCAATGTATCCTACTGTGTGTGCATTTGTAAAACACGTAAAACAAAGGCACGCATTACAACCTGAAACTGAGCTGCTTCCTCCCTTGCACCAAACCCAGCTGTTGCATTTTGCTGTGGCGTTCTCTTTTTTTTAGTGAAGCTGAGCCAAACTTTGGAGCATTTGCTGCGATCCGCCACGGTCCAGGACTGGAAACAGAAGGACTCTCTTCTTCACGCTTTGTTGACGTAACAAATGACGTGACGTTAGGTCGGCGTAGCAGCTCCTGGCAGATAAGAGACACTTTGGACTGTAAAATGCTCGCTGCAGTTCAGTCAGGAGCTGAGATATGCAGAAAGTTAGGAACCGAGAAGCAGAATCCAAACGCACGGGTCTTAACGAATCCACGGTTCTTGGACATTTGGTAACGGTTCCAAGTTAGAAACTGTTCTTGATACCCAGCCCTTGTTAAAATGGGAAATACTTTCTTGCTCCACGTCCCTAAATATGAATATCTGCTTGTTTTCTTAGTTTTCAACATTGTTGATGTAATATAAAGCACAAGATTAATCCATCTATGGATAAAAATATTAGCATTTTAATAAAGCAGCTGTGATTTGGACATCTTTAATATATTTGGCGATTAACCTCCCAAGCACGTACGAGACATTTTCAGCCCACTGTGCCACAAACAAGATTTTAAACATGATTGTCAAGATACTCTGTGTGTTCAGATATTTCCTTTCTTAACTTGCAGTAAAAAAGCTCATCTATATGGCAATAAGAGAGAGTAAGATGCAGATAAATGTACTGATAATCTGTCTTCACTCACTTAAACTGCACTAGGGGTAGTTATTCTCCTTTTTCATGTGGTGTCAGCTTCAACAAACCATTTTTAGCTCTTATTTACAAGGTTCGAACACTAAAACCTGTGCATGACTGCCACTGAGGACACATTCTCCACTTTAAAGGCACCCATTTAAAACTCTTACATATTTATAGGTTATTTCCTAACGAATAAATAAAATAAAATAACTAAGGATATCCTGGAAGCAGCAACATTTCCAGTGACTTTTTACTTTCCAGTAACAAATGCTTCCTCAGCCGTGGCGGCTTGTAGCTACAGTCTAAAGTTCAGAGTCGAGAGCTTAATAATGTTGAGAATTAACCTTTAACTACACACAGGACGCTGAACATGCAAGGACTCCTAGTATTAAAATAGTTATATATATATTTAAAGCGGTCTGGCAGATCAACAAGGTAATAAATCCTTGAATACTGAATGTGCAAATTCATCAAAAAGGTCTAAAAGTAGCCCATTTGTTTTAATTTTGGTGGGCCAAAACCCAAATGGAGGGTAGGTGTTAAAGGATTAATAACCCCGCTAGGGATGAGTTATTGAATTCAGACGAATTCTCTAATGTCCAGCTTATTTGAGAGAGAGAGAGTGTCTCTTTTTCCTTGTTAATGTCACTGCATGATAAAAGATGATGAGTAGCAGGGATGCTGGATGGCAGGGACACAGACAGAGAATAACAACAGCCAAGTGTTTGATAAAATTAATTATAACTTGCATGTTTAATGCTTCGTTAGCCTGCTCGCCACAGTAGCTCCTGCAGCACAGCGCACCTTATTCCTCACAGTCCCACCTGCGTTTAAACACAGCTTGAGTAAATATTGCTAATTTTAAGCTTAGTGTTATTATGTTAACATGCTTAATATTATAATTTAAGTGTCAAGGTCAGTAGCATTCATGTAATGTATGCACCAAATTTCATAGCAATGAATGTCTGGACCCAGGCGTTGACTCACAGCCCAACAAATGATTATTTTTAAGGATCTGTGTATGTTTTTAGTTAACTGATTAATCATTCGCTCTATAAAAAAATTGTGAAAAATGCAATGCAAATTCATACATTTGAGAAGATGAAACCAGCAAACGTTTGGCTTGTTTGCTTGATTAAACAACTACAGTTATGAGTCAATTATCAAAATATTTGTCAGTTACTTTTCTGTTGATTAACTGTGTGAGCCTCGATTAATTTTAGTTAAAAATATAATTTGTCAGAATGGAGAACGATCTTAGCGTGTCTCTACAGCATGGTTTAGTTTGCCCACTATAGTCCAGTGTAAGTGGGCGGATGGTAAATGTTTTCTAATTGGACCAGCTTCAGTCCCAGAGGCTGTTGTAAAACATACACAGTGTGGATTTAATGTGGTGTTGTGAACCTGCCTGTAGTGCTCAGGCAGAGATAGTAATTTGATCCTCAGGTGTACAGCTTCCAGCGAAACTGTGGTCAGCGTGGGATCCTGGAGAAATAACAATAAATTAAAATGTTACAGAGAATGGAAAACATGGAAAAACAGCAGTACAAGGAAGAAAAGATCAGACAAGCACAGGCAGGGGGTGTAAAAATAGATAACAGGTAAATAATAGATAGACAAACCATAAGAGAGACAGTGTACGAGTGTAAAGTGCTGTAGTAACATGTATTAGTATATTTGTATAGCCAAATGTGCAGCGCGTCTCGATGGGCTCCAGCTCATTATCTCTTGTATCCCCACAAAGAGATCTATTTTAAAGAGTTAGAATATCACTCTTCTCAAAGCCACCAGACTCCCTTGACTAAAATAGTTATTTTACATCTCTGGTCTACCGCTGCTTCGAGCAGTTAGTTTTTTGTTATTGTGTGACTTTGGTGCTTTTAACCCTTTAAACACAAAAGTCACACAATAACAAACAAACTAATTGACCAAGGCAGCGCCTAGACCACCACTTCCTGTGTTCTGTCAGCTAAAATTGATGTGTTTATCAATGGAGATGTAAAGTGACTGTTTCTGTTTAATCAAAAAGGATCTTACTCTTTAAAAAAGCTCTATCACTGTAGGGATCCTTTCTATAATGTCAGACACTTATAATAACAATCACCTTAATATTGGACAATTTCAATCAATGTTGCCCCCATTTTCACATCGATGATGGATGATGGACAGACATCACGACGTTGAGCCGGCATCGTTATTGTAAAGCCCCGCCCCCCAGCAAAGAAATCTCAAACGTTCACATTATACCACCCTGTGAAAGCAGATTTTCATGACCACGAACATTGTTTTTATTATTGTTTTATTGTTTTTAAGTCTGCTTTGCACCTCGGAATTCTCTTCTCCCCACACTCGATCACACCTGCACCTCAGGTAAACACCCCGGCTTGCCCCGCCTCTCTCTGTCTCTCTCCCCCCCGTCTGCTCTATTTTCTCCAGCAGCACTGAGAACTCGTCTTTTTTCCGTATATTTCCACGCACGATCGGTCATCACGGCACCAGGTGAGCCGCACTTCGGCTTATTAATGACGTTGCCTATCAAATGAAACCAACATCTGCACTCTGTGTTCACTGTTGCTTTATCTGGTCTGCACATAAAATATCCAAAACAACTTGTAGCGTAAGTTAATAGCCTACCAATTTCTTTAACGAGTGATGTCTGCGTGAGAACACATGCAACATAAGACAACTGCTAGTGCACGCACGCCTGATGACATCGTCCATCATTAATTGTATACATCGTCTGATGGAAATTTTGTAAACATCACCCAACCCTAATTGTCACTAAAACATAGGAAAATACGGTCATATTTTACCACACGTCTGGCTCTCAGTAGCCTTTTTTATATATCCCAATCTGTGATTCTGTGTAGATTTAGAAAATAAATATAGTGTTGGTCCATTTCCTGTAATGGACAGATATCTCACGTGCTCCGCTCCACCCAAACTCTCTATCGTTTGCCCAAATTAAGATTTTCTGGCTACAGTAACGGACAAACAACGAGCTGATCCCAAACTCCAGGCTTCCAAATGTTCCTTTTAGAAATCTGTTGAGGACGTCGCAGACGCCACAGGCAGTGATTTTACAGCACGCTGATGGCGACTTCATCAGTTCATGACCCTGATTTCTTACCTGACAAGTCCAGAAGGGACCAGCACCTGTCTGCCTTCAGGACACAGTGAAACCATGAGCTGTGGCCAAGACCTCTGCTGTCTGCTGCTCGACAGGAGTGTCCTTCCCACAGACGTCCCCGCAAACGTGGCTCAGAACTGAGCCAGCTTCATAAAGGCAGTCTGCAGCCTGTTTCATGCATAGGATCGGCATTGACTATACATTTACTTTGGGAATGTTTTGAATTTTCACTCAATCTTTTTTAAATCAATAAATCATTTGTCATTTTTTCAAGCAAAAATAGTGAAAGCCCGAACACCAAATATTCTGTTTCCTGCATTTAATTTTTTAAAATCACAGTAAACTGAATATCTTTGCATCTTGGGCTTTTTTTAAATTACAAACACAAAAAACTTTTGAAGACACCACCATCGTTAAACTATTGTGTGATATTTCATAGAGTAAACAATTAATTTATCCAAAAAATAATCAGAATTTTAATTGGTAATGAAAATAATTATGAGTTGCAGCTCTATACACATTAAAATAGTTAATTGGTTAATCAAATAATGATTCAGCTCAAAACATTTTGCATATGCTCTGTCATCATTCAAAAACTAAACCAACATATGAAATAAAAAAAGTATTTAGTGAGTAGTTTCGCTTTGAGACTACATTTTACTGATAATACTTGTGACACTTGTACTCATGCAGGACTTGTACCTGAGTTTTTGTACGCTGTGGCATTGCTAATTTTACTTGACAAAAATGTCTGAATACCACTGCAGTGAAGTGAAGTGTATGGAGGGCCTTTCTTAATTTACTTTAGTGTGAGATGGTTTTACACATGTACACAGTAGCCACTTTATTAGGTACACCTGTACAGTCCCTTGTGCAGTTGTCAGAAATGTGTAAATCCAGGTGCTAGAATCCATTTTATGTTGTTCTCCGTATTTCCATACATTAGAGGGTCAGAATATTAGAAACACCTTTGAACAACAAACAACAGAACAACAATGCACAAAAACATTATATTTGAAGACTTTATGTCATTGCATTCATTAGACCTGCTTGTGCATGTCTATCTAATAAAGTGGCTACTTTAAAAATAATTTTAAAAATAAATACAGAAAAAAACTAATAAAAATCACATTTTAAATGGATTGTCACAGTGTGTGTGTGTGTGTGTGTGTGTGTGTTACTGTGTGTTTCATGATGATTGCTGTGTGTGTCTGTGTGTCACAGCATGACATCATCCCTCCGTTTTAAGCTTTTTGACTTAGAAGCAGGGAAAATGGCTCAAACACACACATTCAGACACACAGTAACGCGCAGCGTCGCAAACTGCTTTCTCTTCTGCTGCACACACACACAAAACACACATACTGGAAGAACACACACGCTGTCCTTTAAGAGATGCTGATGTCAGAACTCTGTGTGTGTGTGTGTGTGTGTGTGTGTGTGTGTGTGTGTGTGTACATCCAGCTTAATGTATTATCCCTATCGTCTGTGACACATTTTACCGAGCGACTCTCTCTCTCTCTCTCGTTTCCTCTGTCGATGTCTCTCTCTCGCTTTCTTTCCCTCGCCGTGGCTGTGTGGAACAAACTGCTGACTGTGTGTGTGCGTCATTTTGAATTTCACTCTCGACTTTATCCTTTTTAAATGTGTGTGTTTTAAGTGTGTGAGTGAGTTGTGTACATGTTGTATCACAAAGGTACCACATTGCCAGATCCTGCGGTTCTTCCTGCACGGCCAACAGTATGCGGACACCTGAATATTACATGGATATGTTCTTCTATAACAGCCTGCACAGTTCTGGGAAAAGTACTCCGATATTTTACTTCTGTAAAAACAGTAATAGTGTTGAAATACTCGTTTATGAGTAAAACTCCTGAATTTAAAGTTTGTGCAAATCCAGGTAAAGTACTGAATATGAAGAATGTCTCATCTCAGAATAATATATTCTGTGATAATCATTGATAGATTAATGTACAGTACGTACCGCTTTAATGTTACAGTTGGTTGAGGTGGGGCTTAATTATATCATATTTCATTTATTATATTAAGGGCAATTTAGACTCACCAGTTAACCAACCTGCATGTCTGTGGACGGTGGGAGGAAGCCGGAGCACCCTTGCAGATACAGGGAGAACATGCAATCTCCACACATACAGGCCGGGACGACCAAGGTTCGAACCCAAAACCTCTTGCTGTTTAAGGATGTCATGATGGCAGAAATTTAGTTCTGGATACCGATACCAGGAAAATTCCATGATTCTCAATATCAATTTGTTACCACGGTCAAAAACAAAAGAATAAATCCCATGTACTTAAACGTACAATACTTTAATATAAATATTTGAACATTACAACGAACACGAACAGCTCTGGAAGCTGTGAGGGGATGTCCAGGACAGATAAGAGGAGTAAGATACTGAAATTACTAGATTGCACTGTGCTTAATTAATTAATTAATTAATTATTTTTTTCTTTACAGGTGTGAAATGTTTGAGGTTAGTCACTATTATTATTTATATATTTATATTGAAAAACAAACAAGTTATTGATTGAAATGGATCTTATTTCACTTTCCAGAAGGTCCCTAACTCCTCCCACAGTAACAGGAGCGTTGGACAGACATTCAGCTCTTAGCTCATAAACTGCATCGTTACGTTTGGTGATTTTTAGGTGATCGAAATGTGAAAGATCTGCCTGAATTAGCTCTCCAACAGATCCCATAACTGGGAGAAATCGAGGCCGTGAGACGGAGCTGTTATCACGCACTTTTCTATTGCTGCAGCTGCTGTTACGTGTCGCTATCTTCCACGTGTTGGATCTCCGGTACCTCTGGTACCTAGCAAAGAATCCCGACATGTTTTCAGAATTTTATTATCGACTTGGTAGTATCGGTCCTCATGACATCACTGCTTGCTGTGAGGCCACGCCGCGATCCTTTGGGCCACCGCGCCGCCTGAAATGGTTGCCAGATTGTAAAATAAAAACTGAATTGATGTTGAATCATTCAACAGGAAACTGACTCTTTTTACTGTCGCACACACACACACACAGCCCTGAGCAGCGTCCAGGTGGACAGCCAAGCTGCTGGCATCAAACACATACACTCATTTTCTACTTGGATAAGCCCAGCATGGACACACTGACACTGAAAACACTTATTAACACACTTCCTCTCCCGCACACAATCACACAAACACGATGTCTCAGTGTGTGTCTAACAGTCCAGCAGTTCAACACTGAACCCTGCAGAGAGAGAAGACAGTATTTTCCACTAGTTCCTCTGATCTGTTTTATCCATTATTGTCCTTTAGAAGCTCACAGACACGTTTGTTTGTTTGTTTGTTTGCGTATGTGTGACACTGTGCGCTGCATCCTTAAGATAACTCTTTTTCTCTCCGAGGTTGAGTGATGTAGAAGGACGAGTATTGGAAACTCAGTTTTAGCGGTATTGCAGGCTGTCCTTGGTTGAGGAGAGACTCGAAGTGGACTTAAAACACACATGGAGTCAAAGGCAAGCAACAGGATGCCAGTCAGTGTCTGTCTTAGATTATTATTCAAGCTGGCGCTGGACACACACACACTCAAAGACTCGTCAGCTCGGTGTGAAGGAGAAAGTTTCCACTTTATGTGAATGTCTTCTGATGTGCCTGTAACAACCTAAAGCACCCATTTTGGGATAGTTTTCTACTCCACTCAAGAAAAAGTAAACAAAATGGAGTAGAGCTGAAACTGTTGGTCAGTTCTGCTCTAAGTGAACGCAGCCACCGTGATGCCACTCGTTGGTTTAGATGTTTTAAAGCCTTGAGTTTTTCATTTTGGCCGTCGCCAGCTTGTTTTTTTATTTGGATGGGATGATGACGCTAGCTAGCTTGATTAGCAAGGTGCATCTGTAATTCATATTAACTGTGATATTAACTGGGATGCTAATTTTGGCTAGTGACAAACAAAATACGCTTACTGGAAAAAACGAACAGCCGACTCCTAATAAGCTTTTTAAATGGCGCATGTTATAGAGCAGCAAAGATGAGTCGCCTCTATCCTGATTGACATGGTAGTGATTGTAGATCAGCTTGTAGCCCCGCCCTAAAGCCTCCCCTGCTTCCTGGTCTATGTTCCTCTAAATGGGACCATAATTTACGAACTGAACATCATGCTGTGTTGAAGAAGACTGGAAACTAGCGACTGAGACCATAAACTCATCAGGAAAGTGTTTACTGAGGGAATAAATCAGCTGAGAAGTAGAAACACTTTCTCAGAGACTTCTATACAATCACACTTCTTTCTGCAGCCGGTGGAGTCGCCCCCTGCTGGCTGCTAGAGAGAACGCAGGTTTAAGGCGCTTCTGCATTAGCTTCATATTTCAGACTTCCTGCTTGGTTGTAATGCTTTAAAATAAAGCCTTCGGTGTCTTCACAGGAAGCTCTGTGACGTCTGATAAATTTCCTCAATTGATGTCTCTTGAGTCAGCGTCACAAGTGTGAAAAACAGAAATTGTTGGTGTGGAGTGGAAAGAAGTGAGGTCAACAGACCTCTGACGCCCACTGGCTCCAGGCTACATTAACCGCTATTAGCATAACATACCACAATCTCTGATTAAGCTGTTGGCGGTGGAATTGCATTCTGGGTAATGTAGCTGCCATGTTTTGATGAGGTAGATGTGAGGAATAAGACGGGATGTCTGGTTTCATCTTGTTAAATATGAGGGTTTCTGGACAAAATAAGACATTTGGAGTTATAACATGGAGGTGTAATAAAAAATAAAATAAACAGATTAAATGATTTTTAATTGTGATATTAATGTCAATAAATTTGTGCACTTTGGTTAATAATTGGTGGTATGGTAGTAAAAGAGGTTTTAAATAGCATTTTAAAGTTGCATTATTTTTATTAAATTCTTACAGTTAACCTGGTGAAACCTGCAGAAACACTGTATTATGGATTATAGTTTCTGTTCTGTTTGTGTGTGTGTGGACCGTAAACCAGTCAGCTGGAGACGTTTAGTCTATTTTGAGGTTTCATGTGTGTCCTCCTGTTTGTCCGCAGCACAGTTGTTGTCCAGCTGTTTGTCCTTTCTCTCTCTTGGGTTCTGGTTCAGGTTGAGCCGAGCCTTCAGGGAATGAATGGAAGTCAATGCGTTGTGTGTGCGTCCATTAGGAATCAAGGTCAGTCACTCAGCAGTCCATTAAGACCATAGATTCACTCCTGTCTCTTTCTCTCTCTCCTTTGTTTGAGTTTGTTTCTAGGTCTCTGTCTGTCTCGCTTTCCCTCAGGCTTTATCAATCACTGTCTGTCTGCCCCACTGAATTGTGGGTAGTTCTTAGCAGGACTCTGACCTTTGAAGCGTCCGAAATTTGTGGTTTTCTGAATGCAGCGGTCTTTTTGAAAGCTGCAGTTCCTCTGAGCGACCAGCAGGTGGAGTGAGAGGATAACCTGTGTGTGTGTGTGTGTGTGTGTGTGTGTGTGTGTGTGTGTGTGTGTGTGTGTGTGGGGGGGGAGCGTGGAGAATCAGATTAAACTCACACACACACTCCATCACACACATACCAATGAGGCGTCCAATCACATTACAGAGTTGCAGAGGCTCGAGAGCGATATGCAAATGAAGCTACGGTTGTCATTTTTAGCAGCAACACACACTCACTCTCTCTTCTCTCTCTCTCTTTCTCTTTCTGCCTGTGTCAGTAAATGTGACTCGACCATCTGCCCGGCTGTCAGTCCTGTCAGCGCAAAGCGCCGGTGAGGCGTGCTCCTGGGGTGTTGAAGCCCTCAGGCATGGCTGACAGGTGCAGGAGGCGGAGTCATGACCAATGTGGTGCTTCCTCCATCACTGTCCTGAGCTAATGGCAAAACTAATCTGTGTGTAATCTGTTCTCAGATTTACTGGTAATTTCTCAATATATTTTCTCTTGTATTTTAGAAAAAAAGGTGTAATTTAAAGGTGCACAACAAAAAAATAAACAAGGATCCTAGGATTCAAAGTTGTTTCCACTATGTTCATTTTGATTTAATTTAATTACCAACACAAACTAATAATGATACTGGATTTTATTGATATAATACTATAATATAAGACTGATATTGACAATTGGGAATTTAAAAAAAAATCTGATATTGCCCCAAAAGCTGAAATAATTAGTTGATAAACATAAAATCAATCTGCAACAACAATATTGTGATGATCAATTAATCGTTGAAGTTATTTATAATTAATGAAAAATGCCAACCGTGATCTGTTTCCAGCTTCTCAGATGTGAGGATAAGCTGTCTTTAGCTGTATCACATAAGTGCAAATTAAATAGTCATATATTTGCAGTTTCATCCCTAAACAATATATTTTTTTAACATAAACACAATATAAACAAATTTAATACACATACTGAGACATTTTACAGGAGGTGAGAACTCTTGCTGCTGAGTTTTGAACGTACTGTAATCTTGCAATAAGTTTTTCGTGAAGACCAAGAAATAAAG
>JAPMOB010229472.1:0-16523 GCA_029875015.1 Lepomis gibbosus | reverse complement strand
TTCATGCGGCGCTGCGCAGCGCTGACTTAACGTGATGCATGCTGGACTTAACATAAGGCATGCTGGTTAGAAATTGTGTCTGACTTTAGCCGGCGCTGCAAAGCCTCACCATGTCACATGACTTTAAAACCTCGCGGGAGCAAGGCGGCTGCAGGCGGCGAGTCCGGCGGCCGCAGTTGCTTTTCCCCGACTGCTCGGTGTTTTTCTTTGCAATTGCCTCGAGATCAGTCATTGATCTGAGCTCACAGTGAGCTCACGCAGGTAGAATGTGTCAGACTTTACGGCGCCATTTTTATACCCCGCAGTCACCTGCAGCTCACGTAAGACTATGAAGTCGGCGGAAGTCGGCGAAAGTCAGCCGCCGTCATCTCGAACGCACCTAATGTGAAGACACATGCAGGTGCAGAGAGAGAGGTGTGTTTTTCAGCCCATTTTCTTGCGACTAACTGGGACCAACACTTTTTGAGATTGGTCCAGTATTGAACAAACAGGTCCACTGAAGTTCCCCTGCAGAGATGGACCTTTTTTAAAGAGTAAGGTCCTTTTTGTTTAACCAGGAGCCGATGCTGTATCTCTCTCGTCAAAGCCACCAGACTCCATTGACAAAAACAGTAATTTTAGCTCTCAGAACACTGGAGCTGCTGCCTCCAGCTGTTAGTTTGTTTCTGTTACTATGTGACTTTGTTAAAATGACTATTTTTGTCAATGGAGTCTGGTTTTAACAAAGCAGGGGTTTGTCGGTTGGAGATGGAGAGACGGGTACCTTCTTCATGTGTAGCTGGAGGTTCTCTCTCCATCCTGAACTCCTCTTTGCTCTCCTCCTCTGAGCCCAGCTTCCCTACAGACACAGAGAGAGAGAGACACTGGTGGTTGTATCAACATTAACCGGTTGAAATAATGTCTGATATCGACGTAAAGCGCTGAAGATATTAAACACAGAGTGCACATGGCTTCTCCTGCAGGTAATACTCAGACTATCCCTTTAAAACTAGCATGTGTTTATGTTCAACATGTTGAACCAAACACATCGAAGAAGTGATTTGGTGATCTGGAGATGAGACCGGAGCGTTACCACCGGATGGTGAACCAGATTAAAGAGTTCAGAACCCACATGGTCGAAATGAACTTATTCTAAGTCCCTTTGGATGAAGACACCAGCTAAATAAACAGTTTTCTAAATGTTGTAAAATGTTCCAAAAGCTGAGAGGAAGTGCAGACAGACAGCAGAGGTCCTCACCTTCTTTCACCTCCTGGATGATGTCGTCAGGTAGAGAGAAGCTCTTCTCTGTGTTTGGAAACGGCAAGATCTCCGACTCGTGCTGCAACACACACACACACACACACGCACGCTCAGCTAACAGTGTTCATCATGTGGTATTTGACTGGTGTGTGTGTGAGCGCCTCCTCACCAGAGCCTGCATGTCGTACATCGTTCCCAGATGATCCCAGATGACGGAGGAGGAAACCTGCCGGCCGATGTTCTGGCTGAACTTGTCTCTGATACAGATCATGTGGAAGTGACGGTTCACTCCTGGGGGGGAGAGAGAGACACTCAGAGTCCGACCCATAAAGGATTTTAAGATCGATACCAAGCGTGAAGCCTCCGGTCAGCAAACTGATGCGGTCGCAGATAATAATAATAATAATAATAATAATAATAATAATAATAATAATAGGGATTATTCTGACTAATATTGTGATTTCATTTGAGATACTAAAGGGCCTTTTTCTGATTTTCAAAGAAAAACATAATAAAATCTATTAGTGTGATGTTAGCAGGGACGGTTTTCCTCAAGGCTCTAGAATTTGATGTGTCGGGCTGCACAACTGTATTTAATTTAAAATGATAACATTTGGATTCATTGTTCAGCTCTAAAGAATTTAAAATGTTCCACAAAAGGTACAAACTTGGCCACTATTCTGATAAACGATAAATCAGTCTGTCATTTTTTTAAGGAAAAACAGCGTCCAGATTTTCTTTCCTCTGTGACAGTAAACAGAATATTTGAGGACGTCACTTTGAAACACAGATCGCCATTTCACCAGACGACTAAACGGTTAATGGAGAAAATAGCTGACAGATTAATGAGCAATCAAACTGTCAGCTGCTGCTTCCTCCACACACAGCAGCGAACACCTGAAGCTGCTGAAGTCGGTCTGCATGCGGTCAGAGGGCTGAACGTTACGTCGTCCCTGACAGTTTAACACACTGCAGATTAGAAGCTGCTTAGAGTCACTTAGTCTGTAAGTGGGACACAGCCGGATCCAAACATCTGGACGCAGGCAGCTGTTTCCTGTTTCTGTCCCTTTGGTTTAGTTCATATTATGTTGACCAGCCAAAAAACTGAACTGAGCCCGGACAGACCTGACGGTTAATGCTTCGTGCTGACTACACAACACGCCGTCATGTGACGGGAGTCGTTCACGCTCTGTGACTGATCGGTGAAAGGGGGGGTCACACGCTACACGAGCTGACAGCGGCTGTGTCACCTGACGCTGGTCTTCAAACCAGAAAACACACAGGAAATGTGACACAGGAAATGATGCAAACCTGAACACGAAACAGCTGTTTGTGATTATAAAGATAGAAATTATAAAGACAAATAATCTGTGTGAAAGAATAAATTAGCACAGGCAGGCAGCAGGGATCGGCTACAGAGAGCTGGGAAAAGTGTTTTGTAGTGAAAAAGTAGCTGCCTGCTCTCATTGGCTGGACGTGGATGTCGAGTCGGCCGAGTCTTCCGGATATTTGGCGTGCTGGATATCTTACATTTACATTTATTCATTTAGCTGATGCTTTTTATCCAAAGCGCCTTACAGTCACATGTCAGAGGTCGCACGACTCTGGAGCAGTTTTGATGCGTCGCTGAGTAGTTCACACACAACGACCGCCGACCGACCTCTGACTTACCCCTGATCACAGCCTGATGGTCGCCGAGCGGCAAATCGACCTAAAAATTGTGCGTAAACTCGGCTTAAATGGCGCCTTTCTAGTGTACTGATGATTGTGCTTTTACACTCCGTCACATTCACACGCTGAGCCTTTAATGCTCGTGCAGACTGCACGACTTTCAGCAGCCGACGACGACTCTGTCCCCCGACGGCTGGTTTCCAAACCACATTTTGTCAAGAAAACAGAGGTGAAACGACGCAAAACAGGAGTTGTTTATTGTTATAAAGATAAAAATAGAGGAGACGGAGAGTCGGCCAACTCCTCCAGATATTTGACACGCTGGCAAGGGCGTCACTTTGTGCTGAGAAGTGTTGGGGGACATGGGGGCTCAGATTAGGGGTGTGAAGAGACTCTTAGCTCATGAGACATTCACAACGCGCCATATTAGGTTCACGAGAAGAAAAGATCCTTAAACAGAGTTTTAAAAGATATCCTCAATGCTGAGATACATCATGAGCGGGGGTCTGAAATTTTAAACATTAAACGCTTCATTTTCTGCATTCTGGTCAAAGTTTCTGCACCAATTTATGGTGAGAATGTTTTTTTATATATGTAAAAGGAAACAGAATTCAGGAGGCATTTCAAAATATATAAATATAACAGAGTGTAAGTGAGTGCAGCTCTCAGTCATTCTGTGCTGCTCTCAGATCTGTTTCTCCTGTAACATCATCCTGCTGAGGAAACACATGTGGAGGCAGGATTCAGTCTTCACTCCTCTTTTGTCGTGTTCACAGGGAGAGAACGGAAAACTTGGCCAAAAAGAAACCGTGTCAAGAAGGTGTTCAAGTCGCTGACTGGTGCGGCAAAAGTTTTTGGGTCATATTATAATCAGCAGCTTGTTTTTATGTTTGTTTCTTTTATATTTTAATTGCACTGCATGTTTTCTTATTGTGCAAATAAAGATTTTTTATTTATTATTTACCTGCAAGCTAGAACGTTATTTAACAATTTATGCTTTAGAAAGTGGTGGGGACATGTTCCCAGCGTCCCCGGGGGAAATGACACCTGTGCATGTAGTTCACAGATGGTGAGCACCGATAGATCGCAGCCCAACAGTCGGTTAGCTCTGAGCCGGGGCATCGAACCGCCGATCTTTACCTCCACAGCCGCAAGTTAACTAAACTCCTCCGACCGACTGCTGTTATATTGATCACTAAATGTGATCAGCCAAACTAACCAGCGGCACCAAACACAAGTTCCACACAACGTCGTTAAAAGCATCATCTTTAGACTCATATTCTCAGTTTGTTCTACCTGAAAACTTATTTTATTTATTTTTGATGCCTTGATTAGCAACACAACAATAAAGCGTTTCTGATTCTGACTGATGTTTTTGTTCCCACAGACTTCGGGATGTTTTAACGTAAATAATTAACTGAGGTCAGTTAAAGTGTTCGTCAGGATCTGCCGGGACCGTTCAGAAGACCGGCCCCGACCCCCAGCTTGGGAAACGCTGGGTTAAACTGGTAGAACTGCCGTTAGCAGCCGTTAGCAGCTAGCATGCTAACGCCGTTAGCGGTCTCTTACCGACGGGCTTGTGTCCGATCATCGCGTGAAACAGACAGACCTCCACCTCGTGGCTCCAGACCACCGAGTCCTCCCCGGGAACCAACCCCGAGTCCGGAGGCTTCTCGTCGGTCTGATTCAGCGTCACGTCTGCTTCTCCCATTTTTAAAAAAAGGCTAAAACAGGTTGGAAGAAGCTCCCGGAGCTAACGGCTGTGAAGCGGAGTCTGCTGCGTTCCGCCGGAAACACTGCATTCTACTTCCGGTGTTTTATTTTTCAGAATAAATGTTTGACAAATCGCCACAACATAAATATGAGCGAAAACTTTTTTTTGCACTCCAGAACTACTTAATAATGGAGTAAATAACAATCAGAATAATAAACAAATTACTAAAGGAATTTCCGATACACCGGCCAAAATTTATGGCCACGTCTGCAGCACAGCAATATGTGCGAAAACTTATTTTTGAGTCACCAAAACGCTTAAAAAGTTTGTAAATAACAAACAGGATAATAAACAAAGGAATAAACAAATGACTAAAGAAGGGGCCGACACACCTGCTAAATGTTCAGAATAAACGTGTCACGTCTCTAAGCCCAGAATGTGCGAACCTTTCTTTTTGCGCCACAAACCTGCTTAATAACTGTAAATAACAAGCAGGATAATAAATAAAACACTTAAAGGAATGATTAAGAGAATGTGTCACACACCAGCCGAAGTCGACGCGACACTTTTGGTGCTTTTTCAGAAGAAATGTGTCTCCTCTCCAGCCAGAAAAATCTTTATATAA
Organism: Lepomis gibbosus; assembly: GCA_029875015.1. Classification (NCBI taxonomy): domain Eukaryota; kingdom Metazoa; phylum Chordata; class Actinopteri; order Centrarchiformes; family Centrarchidae; genus Lepomis; species Lepomis gibbosus. The sequence goes on along the minus strand of JAPMOB010229472.1, from coordinate 11,273 downwards.
ATCTTAAATAAATGTGTATAGGCCTATAACAAGCAGAGTATAATAAACAAAATGTTTAAAACATACCAGCCGAAATCATGACACTTTTTGTTTTCAGTGTTTTCAGAATAAACAGGCAAAAACTTATTTTTTCACGCCTCAACATGTCTTAATAACAAGCAGAATGATAAACAAATTATTAGAGGAATGTCCGATAAAACCAGCCGGAAATTTTCTTCCAAATTTTGACCAACTAATAAGATTCATTCTTTTTAAATTGGACACTTATTTTCTATCTTATATTAGTGTTGACGCAATGAATTAAATGATATTCTCATTTCAATCTTAAATAGTTCGGTTAAATATCGCTGTATGGTGTGGAGTTGTTTAATGATAATAAATCTGCTACTTAGAATGAATTAGTGCATCAAAGAACCAGACTGACTCAGAGTTATGCTGTGGTGATCAAAACACCAAAATGTTTATTGCAAATAAAAATAGATACAGTCGGGGCCATAAAACAACCAGAGAGAAAGACAAAGAAACATTTCAGGTAGGTTATATTTAAAATGATGATGAGGGGCTACTGAACGTCACAGAGCTGAATATCATGATACTTCTATTAATTTTGTTGTTTGTTTTTTTTACATCAAAATACAAAACTGTGCACCTTTTATGAAAGCAACATCAACAACATCGAGAATAATAACGTGAGGCTGAATAAGTCCAGTCACAGCAGCTTGACTTACAAAAACTTAAAGATCTTTTCTGCAGAGTTCATTTTTAATATGTGAGGAGAACTCAAAATGAAGAACACGACGTTTGTGAATATTGTACGGTGTTGTTAAATGTCCTACTTTTCAAGGACTTTACTTCCTAAATTGCCTTTAAAGAATAATGCAAAGTTCTGTGACAGAGGTGATACTGTGAGGAGAAAAGTCAAGTGACGACTTTAAATTCAAATTTAGAAAAAAAAGGGGGCATCTCCACCAATTTCATACATCACCATCAGTTTACTTGTCACCGGGGTCTTCCACCTCAGCCTGAGGACGCAGCTGTAAAGTGTCTCTATGAAGTTTAATTTTAGGAAATGTAGGTTTTTATTGGAACTTGACCCGTACTAAGGAATAACGGTCCGGATCTGCTGCTCCAGTTTTGACCAGTCTGTCTCTTGTGGATCGCCGAACTCTACTGAAGTGTGACGCTAAACTGCTGGAGGAGCCCTTTAATACCTAAATTCAGGCTTTTAGCGATTAATTCTGACTTACATCTTAGAATCAAGTCATAGATGAAAGATAATCTTTGCACATCTGTGTTAAGGTGTGTAGAACTGCACTCTGCTGATACTTCTAAATTTATTGACTTTGTTTCAGTCGAGCGATGTTTGTCGTCAGCGTGTGGATGTTTGTTGAGAACACGGACCGTGTGAGAAAAACCTTTCTGTTGTTTCCTGATGCTGCAGTTTGGTTTTGTAAGTTAAAAGCTGACGTTGAACTCAAAGCGTCTCTGATCGGATCGGTCTTTAACTTCAAAGCTCTCTGAAACAAAAAGTGAATAGTTTCTTTGTAGGTAAAAAAAAAAAAAAAGGTTTTCCTTAATTTTATATCTTAATTGTTGGTTAATTAACCTGAAGACGATTTGATCGATTAATTGTTTAGTCGATATAACGTCTTGTTTGTGTAACCAACAGTCCAAAATAATTCAGTTTACAACTATTAATAATATAAAAACAGAAAAAAAAGCTCTGAGTGTTTGGAGGAAACAAATCAATTAGCTAAAAAGTTAAATAATATACAATTAAAACGTCCGATCAGAGAAACTCGAGCTTGTTCAAACCCAGATCACAACCTCACAGACCCTTAAGCTTCTGTCGCCTCGGCTCATTCTCACAGCTTGTTGGAAGAGGGGGCCGCAGGGCCCCGCCCCTCGCAGCCTCTACACCAATACGATCTAAGAATGAGGACCGGGAGGACTGGAAATATTCAGCAGAGGAGGTTCAGTCTGCCTCCTCCTCCCTTTACTCCCCCCTCCTCACACAGGCCAGAACTTTAAGACTGAAAACAGGTGTAGGGAGGGTCACCAGGCAGGTGAACGCTCACCTGTCCCTCCAGGTTAAATAATAAGTAAACAGGACTAATAAAAAAGAAGGTGAGCTTAGGGAAAACATTTGGTCCCTTTTGGTTTGCTACTGAAGCTGCTGTCCATTAGAACCTTTATTGTCCACACTAAAACATCCACACCTGGACCGCCTCTCAGGTGTGATAAGTATCACCCGTGTCATGACAGAAGTTTATTTCCTGGTGAGCAGCTGGGACAAACAACCCTCAGTCAGTATTTTAGACAGGTGGGTGTAAACAGTCCAGCTCTCACAAACGGACGACTCAAAGTCTAACTGGATTAATGTTTCCTTCATCTTAAAATTCTGGCCTTTAAAAATTAAAACAAGGTAAAGCAAAAGCGAGTGAAAGCAGGAGGCAGAGTGACTGGCGGCCCGGCGCCAAATAAACCAGGAAGTGAAGAAATCCAGAGACAGAACTACACCTGGATGATGTGAGCGGTGGTTCTTTGTTTGGAGGCTTTAAAGACAAAAGGAAGTTAAAAACAAAAACAAACAGCGACAGAAGCGACAGTTTGTTGTACCGTGGGATGTTTTGAGGCTGTTTCAGGGCTAAAACAAACGCTCCTTCAAACAGCGGACACTGAACCGCTTCCTGGTCTATCTGCGGGAGCTGCAAGCACACAGGTCGTCTCTCGCCTGAGGACGTTTGTGGTCCTGTGTGAGAGCAGCTGGGAGACGGAGGGAGGAATCATGGTAGGCACCGAGTCCGGACTGCTGTAACCAAACAACCTTTAATTAGAAACACCACCGCCGGTAGCACGACAGCAGCCGTTAACACAGAGACCAGCGGCTGTTCCCATGGTTATCAGAGACAAACGCGTTGGCTACGTGAGCCCCGCCCCCCCCGGCCACGAACAGGAAGCTGGAGAGCCGGGAGAGGGAGGGGCTTCGGTGAAATGTGGCGGCAGCAGGCTGGATGAAAGGTGAGGGCGGCGGGGAGGGGCAGCGATGGATGCTATTGGTCCTTCTTCTCTGGTTCTGAAGAGTCCTGTTTAGCCCCTTCCTCCTCAGGAGGAGTCTCCTCATACCTGGAGGAGGAGGAGGAGGAGGAGGAGGAGGAGGAGGAGGAGGAGGAGGAGGAGGAATGAAAGGAAAAGACAGAAAGAGAAAAAAAACAAATTCATCATCAAGACGTTTGTTTCCATGTTCAGTGTCACATCAATCGCAAAATTCACTTCTGCATGGTTATATTCAATAATTAGGAAATTAACTGAATATTCGTAGACAGTAGAGCTGGGCAATAAAACAATAATGATTGCAATCTAATTTTCCTCAATAACAAATGTTCAATATATCGTCTTTAATTCATTTGAATCACAAACAAATTAGCACCTACTTTTTCTATTAAAATATTTATTTTGTCGTGAAAAAAGATTTAATCGTATTTGTTGAAAAAGATTTTCTCCTAATAGTTTGGACTGTTCTACCTCAGATTTGGTTGGTGATTCACTTTTTTGTCCCATTCTGACCATAAAGAAAGTTTAGCCACTTAATTAACCGTCAGGTTTCTTCAATTGTCACTCAGGAACAAAAATCAGACTTTAAACTTGAAAGAAATAATGATTTGACATCTATTGTGATAATCACTGAATGATATGAAATGTGTTTATAGTGATAACATTTTAGGCCACATCGCCCAGCTCTAGTATCCACAGTCTATACGTAGAACTATAGCTGCAGTTTGGCTGTAAAAAGTTACGCTGAGTCACAAAGTCATGAAATATGCAGCAGACGTGGTTTTATTAATGGATCCCTTAAGTTTAATTGTTGCTCTGAGCGACATTTTACAGTGTACAAACATTTGTCATGTTTAGACTGAAAGTTGATTCATTTATTTAACTTTTAAACTTAAACATGAACTCTGACATGACAGAAAGCTCCAGAGCTAAATGCACTCTGGAGAACAACTGTTTGGGGACGGAGTCAGCGTCCCATAATACAAACATTACTTTTAATTATTAATTTGAAAAAAAACAAAACAAAAACGTTTTACTCCATTTACTAGCTTTTTCTGGAGCTTTCAACCACACTTCGCTGTCTTCATCAGAAACTGGAACTTGCTCAGGGGACCTATGGCTCAGCCATGACAGCCGGAGAGGCTCCGGGAAAGACTAGCAGGTGGAGTTAAGATGTGTTTTTACTCCTCCTCAAACAGAGAAGTGTATTTCAGTCCTGCAGCCTCTCTTGACCTCCTGCTCCTTACTTCCTCTGATACAGCACATCAGCATTATTCTGTTTAATCAGACGATTCATCAACTGAGCTCGTCTGATTATCTGGTTTTACTGACTTCAGTTATTTGGGAGGAAACATCTGAAGTTTGCTTCGACTGATTCACCAAATACAAGAATAGGCATTTAAATATTTAAAACATATCATGTTTATTAATAAGTATTAAGATCGTTTTGTGGATATCGACAGGCCTAAAAGCAGAGCCGTGTTTTTTGTTAATGTGGTGACACCGACAGATGAGCAGATGGGTGGAGGGATGGCAGCACTCGTCTTGTTAACGGGCCGATTACCTGCCCAGGTGAGACGGGAGGGGGGAGAGTAAAGAGAAAGGGGCGGGGCATCTACATGGAGGTGGGCTGTAACCGGCGGCGACGGGGGGAGCCTGTCGCCAAAGAGACTGCGTCCATGGAGCTAGCCAGGCTGGCGGGCGAGCCGCTGACGGTTGGGAAGGAAGTGAGTCTGGGAGAGCCAGGGAGGACTTCCTCTGACGACTCATAGCTAACCACGGGGGAGGATGGGTAAAGAGAGGCACGGAGGGGAAAATAAGAGAGAGAGAAGTGGTGAAAATGAAAGACAAGGGGGAGGAGAGGAAGAGAAAAGAGAGAAAGGGAGAGTGTGGTAAGTTTTTAATCTTAAACTCTAAAATTAAAAAGCGACTACAGAGCTCTGCTGCTGAGATATCTGAGAAACACGAGGGAGGAGGAGGAGGAGGAGGAAGGATGGTGAGAAAACAAAAAGGAAGGAGGAGGAAAGAACGGCAGCTGAGGACGACATGGATGGAGAGGAAAGTGAGAGGAGAGACTGAACGAGGTGCGGAGAAACGAAATGACGAGGCCTGGAGGAAGAGGTGAGCGGCTGTGGAAGGCGTGATGAAGAGGAGGTGAGACAAAGACAGACAGTTCACCCTCTGAACATTAAAAGCTCCCAAAATGTAATGATGCAGCGTTTCAGCCTCTTATTAGCAGATAATGTTTCTTTTGGGTTGATTGTTTTGTTGTTTGTTTTTGGAGGTGGAGCTGCCGTCGTGTGCGTGATGGACTAAAAGCGTCCGTCTCGTCTTTCGACCACTCAAGGCGCTTTACACCACACGTCACCTTCAGACACGTTCTTCAGGAGAAAAGAAGAATTCACACATTCTGGGCTTCGGCATCTTGGCCGAGGACACTCCGACCCGCTCTAACTCTGTTCACGTAGAACGCAAAGCTAATTTTTCATGCTGCACAATTACATACAAAGTCAATGCAAAGACGCACAGCGGCGTGCGCACGGGGCCGGGCAGAGCCGCTGCTCGCCAACTGAGTGACGGGGAGCTCTGGAGGAGGGATGTCGATCACTGTGAGTTTACCACCTCCACTGTCCTTATTGTGACGTCAGCGGGCTGACGATTAAAGGCCAACATGCACGGGTTGAGTTTACTCGCATGAGCAGACAAATAGTCCAGTGGTCAGACTATCGAGCGCCGTCGCTGACGTGTGTGTGTCTGTACAGATGTTTGCATTAGATGCTGGCGTTTGTTCACGTGGAGAATCTGATAAAAATTTTGTAGGTTGTGCATTTTGTCCTGCCTCTGTACGCGGCTCCGGCTGAATGTGAAAGTTGACTTTCAACCCACCGACAGAATCCACACCCAAGTTAAACTTTGTGTCCTGAACCTGAAGACTGAGTCCTGGTTAAAAGTCCTTCTGAATTTATTCAGTAAACCAGTTTCTGTGTTTTAAATATTAAAAATAAATGTTTCTCTTTTTGTGTTGGAGGCAGATTGAGGCCTCAGGTGTTTATCCTGCCGTCTAATCACACAGCAGAATAAAAAAATCATGTGATTAGCAGGTTTCACTCCTACCAGCTGTGGGATTTCAGCTCAGACTCTCTATACACGATCCCTTCAGTTTTATTGAAATCTCATTTAAATCCTTTTGGACAAAAAGGAGGCTGAAGTCCAACTCCGCACTAACCAGGATGTGCGCCTGCCATGGTCACTCACCTGAACATCTCTGTGAGCTCTCCTTTGCAGAGCGCTACGACGACGGGGAATCCGACGCAGGCCGGGACCAGGTAGAGCAGGGCGGGCTGCAGACAGACAGGCGGACATGTTAACAACCAGCACACAGCCCAGTACACGAGCCAAGGAGACGATGGACTCAACAAGACAAAGGATGGAGACATTCCTGATGCTGAACAGAGATACTAAGAACTAGGGATGAAACCATTACCAGTTAAACGATAAACAATAATAACGACAGTTATTATTACTGTACACATTTTAATCACCGTGATAACTGGACTGTTATTATAAACCGGCAAATACTGTCAACCAAAGTTAGCGACAGTCTCCCAGAAGCAGGCGCACATGTGCAGTTTGCAACGTGGGTTTGTTTGGGTCAATGATTTTTCCGTCACGCTGAAGTCTGGACATATTTTAGTTTTTAAGAGCTGAGGGAAACTTGACTGAAGAAAATAACCTTAGTAACGCAGGGCGAGTTAACTTTCAGCTTGCCAACAGCCTGTAAACTGAAGCTCTCGGTGTTGCTACACGTTGTTCTGCTGCTGTGCGTCTGCAGACTCGTCCGCTGCACACGACAACACGTTACGCTGTTTAGTCAACCGACCAGCACATCTCCTTCATCTTAAATGCAGCAGCAGACTGCTCGTTGGACAGTCACTGTTCTCTAAAGGCTTATTTGTTTTCACATAAATGTGCACGGGGTCACTGCATCACAGAGATAATTAGATGGTTTTCACGTGTTTAGAAAAGGTATTTTACTGTTTATGCAAACAAAATGGTAACTTTATTTGTAGTTTTCAATGTAAAACTTGTTGAAATGGTTTCAGTGAGTGTATCGGTGGCACATTTTCACAATACCGCGATAATACGATAACCGTAATTATTTTGGTGATATGAAATTTTCATCCCGTTTCATTCCTATTCCCAACAAGGCTAATGAGTTGATAAACAGAGGGAGGGAGTTCTGCATCGGTATTTCCTGATGTGTTAAAGCTGCTTCTCAGATAGAATCAGTTATCTGATCCGTTATCATGCACAGATCTCACTGTACTTCAGATGCAGTGAAAACAGTGAGTTTAGTAGGGCTGACTTCAAATAGTCCAAGATTCGATGCTTCTATGGGCGGAGCCTGATTCGACTGTCAATCTCACAGTCGAAGCTTCGCAGTGAAGCGAGGATCACGCCACTTTGGTAGCTCTATGTAAAATCAGACGTTGAGCACCCCCATATCGCCAGTTTTCTCCCAATAAGTTTATAAGCAGCCTGTTACAATAAACATTTCAACTCTAGGCAGGACTTGACGATTCTAATTCGACTATGTAAATCCTTAGCGGGAAGAGTTTAGCTCCTAAACACCTGGAGCCATTTGGTGGGAAAAAAAAGGGGACACTTTTATTGGATCCTTAAAAAATACGTTTGTTGTCACCGGTCTGAGTTCCACATCAGAGAGCTTCAGCGTCCCAGCGGTGGTTTAAATTACATTTTTAGATGTTTTTCTACGCAGACGATAAAAGACAGTTTGCAGGAAACAAACAATACTGTGAGAAGAGTTCCCTCTCAGCATATTCAGAGGTCAAGATCTAAAGGAGGATGATATGACTCTTCTGTCTACGCAGGAAATTCTTTAAGCGCACTGGATGACTCCATCTTTACAGTCAGTACAGGGACCTGCACGTGTGGCGAGTTTGCAGTACCTGTGCGTGTTTGAAGGTGTGCATGACGAAGATGGTGAGGCCCAGTCCGAAGATGTAGGCCAGGAAACTGGAGTAGAAATACGTCCGGCTGTTCTTCTTTAGGCTGCAGGAGGAGAACAGTTTGAAGAAAACTTTACTCAACTTTAGAAAATCTCATCATGAGGAACATTTAACCCCCAAAATCTGCCTGAGCCACGGAGAGAAGACAGAAGAGAGGAAGAAGAGTCGAAGCAAAAGTTTTTCTTATCCGATTACTCGATGGAATAATCTGTAGAACACTTGGTTACTAAAACAATCCACAGCTGCAGCCCGAGAACATCCTGACCTCTAGCAACAGAAGAAGAAGAAGAGAGGGGGGGCGTTACCTGACGTCGAAGCGCAGCAGCAGGGCGATGAAGATACCTGGGATGACGATGTCACCCAGACCCAGCATGGCAAAGTTACTGGCTCCGAGTCCTTTCTCTAACAAGTCCTGAGGAAAGACCACTGGAGGAGGGAGAGAGCATCACAGCAGGATCAGCCGTGACAGCAGGTTACATATGTAGTGTAACATGTAACATGTATCCTGAGAGACTTGCTGACATTTGAACGTCCTGCACAGGATCTCACATACTTACATTTGATTGGTGCTTCGAAGGACTTGGCGACTGTTACCATCACGTTTGTTCCAAACACCTGGAGGGAGAGAGAGAGAGAGAATTAGAGCAGACAGATTAACTTGTGCAGGTGTGATGGTGTGTTGAGGTCAAGGGGGCTGAAAGTGAATGTTTGGACGCCACTTTCTTCATTTTTACTCTGACTCAAACTTAGGAGTTAAAATTATTTATCAACTTACTTTTGACTTGAATGTCTTTGTCTGTATTTGTATAGCACCTTTCTAATCTTTGCAACCAGTCAAGGCCCCGTGTCCCCCAAGGCGTTTTTTTGCCAGCTGAAAACGCCAGCTGCCCTTCTCAAAACGCCTTGAAGGGAGCGCTAGCAGGCATTTGAGGCGCAGCGTTTATTTACGCCTGCTTTGGTTGCTATGATACATTTGCTGCAAGAAGCTCTACCTGACTTTACTGGATGTAAATATGTGACCACAGAGTAGAGCCCTCGCTCTGAAGAGAAGGCTGAAGCAGAGAGAGAGGACGGACTCGCCGTATGTGGGTTCATGAGATTTTGTGTGCGAGGAAACATCTCGGCGAGGACCGCCATTTGGTCCAAGAGCCGAGGTTGGACGAAGCTTGATTCAGGATAGTAACGGTTGCTACGGTGTGGTATTTGTCCCGCCCCTCCTCTACTGTGATTGGACAGCTGGGTAAAAAGTGACAGTGACGAGCGAAGCGTTTTCCCCCAAAGTTGAACATTTTCCAACTCTCTGCGCCTCGTCACGCTCCTGCCGTTTTTAGCAGCTTGGAAAAACGCGGCGCTGCCATGAAATGGAATGAATAAAAAAAAAAAAAGACGCTGGCGTCAGAAAAAAACGCTTTGGTGGACACGGGCCTTTACACTACGTCTGTACTCACCATTCACTCACATTCACACTGAGCCTAAGTGCTAAGTGATAAACTAACAGTCACACACTGGAGGAAAAGCTGCCAGGGGCAACTCGGGGTTCAGTATCTTGCCCGAGGACACGCAAGCTTGAGGAGCCGGGGATTGAACCGCCGACCTTCAGATTAACGGGCAACCCGCTCTACCTCCTGACTTAAAACGCTGGGTTTGTTCGTTCTAGATGGTTCTTTTTAGAGCAAACATGAATAGATTTGGTGATTTCTCTGTACGTAGTTCCCACGTGCTGAAACATCCTGGATCTCTACCAGCTCCTCTGGACCCGATCCTGACCTCTCCGTGTTTGATCTGGCACTCAGCAGTCAGGCGGTCCATGAGGGACCTCTGTTCTGTCTCTCCTCTCGTTTCCTGTCAGCTTCTTTATGATCAACTAATCAAAAATGCCTTTCATGCTCAAATTAATGTTATTGAGATTCTGAGCTGGGGGAGATTTGAAAATGAAGTAAAATGTTCTCACCCAGAAGACGTCGTAGACGAACAGCCCCCCCAGCAGGATGCAGCCGGTACTGACGTTGTTGAGGTGGAGCAGCTCCACTCCGTTCAGGGCGAACGCCAGGCCAAACAGGTTATTGGCTATCCAGTGCTGTGATGTCACAGAACAGGGACAGGTTATTGGCTGTCCTGTGCTGTGATGTCACAACACAGACGGGAAAAACAGAACCATTGGGATGTTTGTCAGTTAACAGATAATACGAACTTCTACTGTACCTTTTTGAGCAGGTACCAGACTCCCACCACACTGCTGATGAGCAGACACACCAGGTTCTTGGTGTCAAACTCATAGTTGACTATTTCTGCAGAGAGACGGAGACGCGTGACTTTTCTAGGTCAGATTTTAAAAAATAAAATAAAATTTAATAACAGCTTCATCTATCCTGAGCTGGAGAGGCGGTTCAACCAAATTACAGAAACATTTTTTCACTCTGTCTCCACCACAGTCAAAGGGAGGGGAGAGGAATTCAGTTTGTTGTGCTTTAGGGCTGCACATTTTTCAAGTCGATTAATCTAACGACTAATTTAGTTTTTCAAAAAAAGAAAAGTTGCCCATTACTCGATTAACATACAAATTTATCCAAAATAAATGTCAAAAACATGTCTGATCAATAAATCTATATTTTATTCACTCATCCCGATGAAGCACATCAGAACAATGATAACAGTAGCAAATCTTAAAATAAATCAAATTTCCATGATAACAACATTAACAGACATTAATAAGGCCACTTTACTTTAAAAAATGGAGTAATGCAGCAGATAAACAGGTGTATTTCTGCATCAGCAAACACCTGAAAGGACTCAGACTGCACAGACGGTCACAGATTGATTTTCGATTGTTTTTTTTTACTAAGCCAATTTAAAAAATCGTATGTGATTGCAGAGCGCCGTAGCACGTTCGTGCAGCACTTCCCCTCGCTCGCCTCTCTCTCTCACCCGTAGCTCTCTCGCTCATGAAACACCGCTGCACAAATCTGTCTGACACAGCGCTGTCAGTGTCGGAGACCAAGCTTAAAAAAAGTTATTAGCCAGCACGCAGAGAGCCGAGCTAATAAGGAGAGCTGAGTTAATGTTGGAATGCAGCCGGACTTTCGAGGCGAGCAGGCTCTATATTTATTTTCTAACTACTGAGCACCATTTCTGAATCGCTCGTACAAGATATGACGGTAAAACATTGAAAGCTTAAACGGTCCTTTAACC
>JAPMOB010229468.1:0-10230 GCA_029875015.1 Lepomis gibbosus | reverse complement strand
CACACACACACACACACACACACACACACACACACACACACACACACACACACACACACACACACACACACACACTATCCTACTAGAGGCAATGTATCTTTTTAATGGTAATGAAACCAAAATGTACTTGCCCCTATGCAAAGTCAAATAATATACATTGAATTATGTGTGAAGTCCTAATGAAGCATCAGATAGGGAAAATCTACATTTACTATGGCTTTTGGCCCCACACAGATAATGGGCCTTCAGGTCTTAAAGAAACAATCAGATGTTTGGTTTGTTGTCTTAAAAGGAGCTAGATGCAAAGATTGTTTTCAGTTTCATCTCAGTCTGCTCAGCAGCAAGATTAGTACAAAAATGTTTAGGTAAAGCATAAAGAATAGAAGTAGGAAGAAACAGCTGGACAAGAGGAAAAACACACACCCTCAAACAGCTCCAAAGTTAACCAGCAAGCTATTCACCAATCACCTGGGTTTTGAGTTATGACGCCCTGCAAAGCAATGTCACCATGAAGACAGGACTTAAGTGCTGTTATCTGTCGGATACTGTTGTTCAGTAAATAGCTCCAATGCATGAACTGACTGAAGAGAAATAACATCCTGCCAAGGAGCAAACACACACACATATGTTTTGTTATTTTTCAACAGCAGGCCTGTTGTAGTGGACAGGTTTTCAACTGCAACCTGTAATTAATATACTCCATAGTACAGAATCTTTTTAGAGACATTTTTGTAGGTTCCTGAGAATTTGGCTGGAACTGTGATTTGACTTTCTTAAACATAAAAAAAGCTACATATTAAAATGGTATTATGGCATTGCCACTTCTTTTGAGATTTCACACGGAAGACACCAGGAAAAGTAGAAAGAGACAGAGGATGACATGAAGCCAAAGTTAACTCCCAGGCTCACATATATGATCTACACACATGCATATAAACACATGCACATAAACACACCAATGCTGCGACCTCAAACGTCTTCCCATGATGATGCACTTAAATCTGCAGAGCCCCCAAATTGCCCCACAAACACAGTCGCCAGTCCATGTGCTTTCTGTATTTGTGTTCTCTTGAGATATTAGAGCTTTCATTCACTTTGTCAGTACGCTATAACTGCTTACCAATTAAAGTGATCTCAAATGAAAAGGCTTTACCCCTTCAAATTGATCTAATCTTGGTTGTCTGTCTGCTCCAATTATTTGTGGCCCTTCAACCCTTTTCTTGATCTTGGTTCGATTTCCAAGTTCACAGGATAGGACATCAGATGGCTCCATGAACCAGAGAGCTGATCCAACACTAGTCGAGGCATGTGAAGCAACAGACAAGGGAATGTGCATCTGAAGCCAATTATAATGGTTACTGGAAAAACGATTTAATGGGGGCAGTGAATCTGTGTTTTATGTTTTATCATCTTACTTAAATAATCAAATGATGCACAAACATAGGCCAACCAAGAAGTGCTAGAAGTGCTCAAATGGTACTACTGATCTCACTACAGAAATGCGAATGTACTTCTGATTGGCAGCAATGAAGTTGGCACAAGTGTTGCGTTCTTACAGGTGAAGCTAGATCAATGTGTGTCAGAATTAAATCTGACAGGTGGAGCTGACTGTGGGAGTCAAAATTGGCACTGCTGCTGCAGGAACAAGCAACAGCCACCACACCTGTGTGATGAACATGGGAGATGCAGTTCTTGAAATGGCCACTAAATTCGTATCCAAAAACCTGCTACAACACATTATTCTAAATATTTACAGGTCACCGTGCATGTCAGTCAACATGTCATGGTTTCTTATGAAGAGATTTATGACTTAAATCAGGGTGTAATTTGGAAATGTGTGCATAAATCCACAGGTGCCTCTCAGCTGTAGTGATTGTCAAATGTACATCTGATCCCAGCACCAACCTAGGCTCCGCCATGCTGCCCACATTCATGGCTCCTGACAGACAACAAGATGGCTTCAAAAGAATAAATTCCTAACAACACCGTGCACAGGAGTCCTTGCAACAGTGTAGAGATCCAGGTACTTGTTAGTGGTGCAGCTGACTGGCTAACAATACCGCCAGCTATCTGTGTTTGTGCCTGTTAGTGCTTTATTTGTACAGTTCAGCTATGCAGTGTGATGACAACAAGAGCAGAAGTCACACCACAGGCATGATCGATAAATTTTCTATTGTCTTGTATTGTGGTGCAGAGGATGGGATGCAAAGGGTGAACTCAGGAAAGGACAGCAGAGTTTGTGGGATTATGAGACACTGTCACACTCACACAGGCAAATANACTCTCTCTCTCTCTCTCTCTCTCTCTCTCCTCTGGTGATAGACAGACAAAGGCAGCCAGCAGGAGAGACATGTGTGTGTTATATATGTGTGTCTGTGGAAAAATGGGGACAGAGAAAGACTTAACACACAGGGATACACACTAGTAAAAGAGAGACAAGTGAAAAAATACACAGTAACACAAACAGAGTGAGAGAGAGTGAGAGAGGTGTCCACACGCAAGAGCCCGCACATACAAACACACACACACACACATACATACACACACACACACACAGAGGCGGGCAGACCGCTGAAAGAGACAGAGAGACAGACAGCCAGTCAGTCAGACTGATCACGTACCTTCCAGACAGCAGGTTCGCCAGAGGCCGGAGTGCGTCATCACCTCCTCGTTCTTGCGGCTCGTGTCGTTGTCGCCGCTGCTCTTCACGCGGCAGACCCCGCGCGAGTACAGCCAGTAGTCTGTACCGACCGCGATGGTCATGAGGCTGAAGGCGGCGAACGCGCCCACCGTCGTCACGAGCATCTGGACGCCGCGGTCACACATCAGCATCTTCATATAGGCGGCTCCTTTTTGTCTTGATCTTTTCTCCTCCTCTCTTTTAGATTCACCCTTTTTATTTCCTTTTCGGGCCTATATCCCGCGAGACTTTGGAGAGTCTGGGTGAGGGTCTTAACAGACAGGCACTCAAAAATTGATTTCAAATAGGAAGAAAATATGGGTAAAGGTGGTGACTTTTATAAGCATGAAGCAAATAAATGAAGTAGCACTACTTGGCTGCCTTATCCCTTGAGTTGACAAGAGGCTCGTGGCAAAGGGCGGGAAGGTGGGAGGGCGGCACGTCACTTTCTCGCACATCAAAAACCGGTTTTCACCACCACCCTCATACACATCGTGCGCGCGCGCGCACACACACACACATAAACCGGAGATTTAACGACCACCGGTTGTCCCCGACTACCCGACACTGGCTTCACTCAGTCAGAGCGGAGGGTGACGGATATGCCACATTCTGCCTCTCCGTCCCTCCTTCCGTTGATTAGTCCCGGGGTTAGGCAGGGCGAGTTGCGTTAGAGCCGCCTCATCCACCACTAACCGGAGATCTTCTCCCTCCTCTTCTTCTTTGCTGCGTTTTCCCTCTATCTCTCCTTTTTTTCTCTTCCCTCCCTTCCTCCCTCCCTTCCTTCCTTCCTTCCTTCCTTCCTCTCCACTTCCCTTCTCAACTTCTGCTGCTGCTTTTCCAAAACAGCCCTCTTAATAATCTGCTAACCATTAACAGCCAGGGTCTGCGAGGGGGGACTCCATCTTTAAAACAACAACAAAAAGGGTGGGTTAGTATGTTTTAATGACTGATGTAACCGCACAGCATAAGTCAAGGGAGAGGATGTGTTTCTACTAAAGCATCATTGTTTAGGCAGCTCGCCCCTCACTCACCGCTGGATTTCTTGACCAGTGAAGGATCTCCTCCTTAGCGCCAAAATATGAGGCGTCACAGTGGATTTATTCTGTCTTGTATGGTTTCCTGCTGATGACTGAATGGACGGATAAATAAAGCCCATACGTCAGCTATGAAGAGAGGCTGGACATTGACTGAGATCCGTCGTGTGTTTTCCACTCCAGCTGTTGACTCACTGGCATGTTTTTCCTCCTTCTTCCTGGATGTCCACAGTATAGGCTACAGAAACTCGTCCAAACACGCAGCCGCTAATACAAATGATGGTGATCTGCAGTGAAGAGACACGCAGCACGGGTATTTAAGTTAAACGGGCTTTAAATAGGCACCAAAAAATGAGACCAATAGAGGATTAATCAAAGTCCTCCTCCAAAACGGCAGTGTTCGCTCTCTCTCATCGCCGAAGTTCAAACCACAACCGGGACAGACTGTCCGATAAGACGCCTGCTGATGGAGCCTGTAGGACAGCTACACCCGCCTGGGTTTGCTCCCGAGAAACGTGCCCGTTGGTACAAATGAAAAAAATGACAGCCGTCGCCTCCTCCTCCTCCTCTTCGTCTTCCTCCTCCTCCTCCTCCTCTCGGTCCAACCAACATAAACTAAAACTAACCGCGCGTCTCCTCAAACTCCGCCTGAGGCCGCACTGCTCGGCTCGGATTGGGCTCGTGGCTGACAGCGCCCTTCAGGAACTAATCATGTGCAGTCACAGCTGTTCGTCCCGCCCACCACCGCAACGCCGTCAGTATAAAGCATGGGGGGCCTCAGTCCAGAGGAGAGAATATTTTAGGTTTCAGTAGATGGATATTGCATAGTGATCCAGTAAGATATTATCAGATACACGTCTTTTTGTTTCTGTAGTCAGGCAAGGTAGACCAAAGCACTGAGCATGTTTCCCATGATGGTCAAACTCAATGTATACTATATCTACACCAGAGTGTGTATTTCAGATTTCTTCATAAACCACCCGCTCATAATGTCTTAAATGCAGCTTTTAGTTTTTAGGCTATACCACGCCGCGCCCCTCGCCGCTGTCGCGTTGGCGGTTCTGCCGCGTCTGTAGAGCTGTCCATGGTGCTGAATGCAGGACGGAACGCGCTGTGGAGCTGTCCTCGGTGCTGACTCGAAGCGCGGCGTTGTTGTCCCCTCTGTTTTCCTCTCCGCCCTCCGCCTGCGCGTCGCCAGCAGCCCCTGCACCGCAGTGATTAGAAGAGAGCGTAAAAGAGAGAGAGGGGGCGAGGGGGAACGAGAGAGATTGGCAAGCGATGCATGAAGAATCGCGCCCGGGAGAGAAGCAGAGACGCCACTTAAAGAGCCACGGACCGTTTTTAATGATTTCACTCCAGCGAGGTTTCCACACAAGGCGGTCTGAGCTTCACAGTTCACTTAACATAGTCTGCTGGAGTGGGTGTGTGCACGTGGATGCACGAGTGTGTGTGCGTGTACTGTAGGCGTGTGCATGTCTTATGTCTATGTTCACGTGACTCTGTTCTGTGCAAGGGTGCGCACATATGAACATGTATACGTGTCTTTTGTGTGTGTGTGTGTGTGTGTGTGTGTGTGTGTGTGTGTGTGCGCGCGTGCCGCAGGCGGCTGAACAGATCTGGCTGTTTTAAAGCTCATTGTATTGCCTGTTAAACAGCCATGGATGGAAGCCTGTCACCTCACTGGAGACCAATACAAATAATATGACTGCAGGGATGAATAAATGCTCCCCCTCTCTAACTGCCATTTGAATGTGCTTATTTACTGGATATCTTATTTCTTTCTTTCACTCTGAGCATGCAGACCCATATTCATTAATAAGTAAGAATCAATGGTGGCTCTGTAATATCTGGAGTGCATGCTTGTGTGTAAATGAATGAACACACCCACACCTAAGCGCATCTACAAGAAACAATTCTTTCTCTCTTTCTGTCTATGCTTCTGTACATGTTTGTCAAGCTGACATAAGACATACGAGTCGACAATGATGCTTTGGGATGTGTTGGTATTTTTGAAAAATTACATTATTTTCAGATTAGCTGTATGTTGTAGCTGTCTGGTTCTTAATTGCCATAACTAACTGACTGGCTAATTTACTGACTGACTATGAGGCTGTAAGTGACTTAAAGATGGTGCGAGTGATGTGCTGAATGACAGAGTGGCTGGCCTTTTAGCTGATGGAACAGGTGGTTGTCGGACAGACTACAAAATCCATAGAGGAGGTAATAGAGGAATTTAAAGTGATCAAAAACAAACAGAGGAGTAAGGCGAAGAGAGAGAAGGCGAAAGAATGAATACAGCTAATAATTAAATAACGGCATATACAGATCAACAGAGAGAGCAGTGACAGGTCCTATCATCCTTCTGACTTGCATTGCCAGTGTGTGTGTGTGTGTGTGTGTCTGAGGCCTGTGTTATCTCACAAGGAGACTCATTAACATAGAAATGACTTCAGGAAGAGAAGTACAGCATTTCACCTCTGGTGAGAGACAGGAGAGGAAGGAAACTAGAGAAAGAAGGTAGGAGGAAGGAGGAGGAATGCCTGAATTGGAGGAGAGGAGGGATGAAAAAGATAGGAAGGCAGATGTGAGAGAGAAAGAGTGGAGAGAAAATGAAAAAAAGGATGAGGAGTGGGAAAGAGAAGGGAGACGAACGAGGTGGTGAAAAGGGAGAAGAGAAGAAGGAGAATTGAGAAGAAAATATGGAGAGGGAAAGAGAGAGAGGGAGTGATGGACAAGAGAAAAAGCAAGACAGTGACGAATCAGAGCAATCCATGTCTCCTAGAAATTATGTTTATAAAGTACCAATATGTGTTGCCAAAAAACTTTTTGAGAGAAATGTATATGCTGCCTGGATTAAGTTTAATGGTATTTTTTCCAGTTTAGGTAGTTTTACATTTTTTAAATGTACATAAATTGTAGGGAAGTGGTCATGGTTATTGTTGGGTGCCAGTGTAGGCAACAAAGAACTTCTTGAGGTTAGGGAGAGATGGTGGTTTAGGTTACTAAAGTTGTTACTAAGTTGTTTATAAAATAAACAGATGTGTCTAAGTGCTAATTTAATATCTAACCATGTCTGTGGTCTTCCCCTTAACTAAAAGTTATTATCCATAAGACTTTAATAAAATCAAGTCCATTTTTGATCTTCTCTCTTGGTATTAGAGGTGGAGTCTGTGTTGGTTCAGATTGGCTACCTAATCCTACCTATTTTCATCTCATTGATATTAGCCTCACTGTTTACTGTTCACAAAGAGAGTCAGGGCTGTATGAGGTTACTGCTAATGGATACTGAACATTTCCTATTGCTGCTGGTTCACATGAAAAACATTCAACTGCGAAAACACATAGAGGGCTTTTATTGTGAAGTTACCACAGTTAGTGCTGACTGGGATGAGTCATCAAAAATGTGCCTACAAAACAAAACTGTGGTCACTTTTGTCATTTTGTTAGTAGATATTATATAGTGTATTTATACAAAAAGGAACAGCCTCAGTGAGATGAAGTGTTGAAAAGATGAATTCGACAGGCTGCACACCTCCAACTCCTTCAATTTCTCAGATAACAAACCTGTGAAAAACTACTTGTGCTATGCACAGCATGAAATCACATCTTAAGGATTACAATATTTAACAATTGCTGTGAGTACCTAAACATAAACGGAAACATATTAATCATGCTTTAGTGAATATAGTGGAAACAAATCTATATGTTGAAAACAAAAACATTTCTTCATTGTTTTGATGAAAAAACTAATTTAAACAGCATTACTTACCTGCAAAAATGACATGTAAAACAACTAAAGACAGAGAAATGAATCTTCTTATGTTTTGTGTCATTTTCTGTCCACCATGACAAAAAAACACACATAAAGCAGCTATTCACCCACACTTATTACAGGTGGGAAAATTGTAGCAGCCATTATTTTTCTTCCCCCTCGATGGCGCAAATCGACGCGTCTGCACCAAAAAACCACAGCTGCTGTTACTTGTCTTGCCAACAGGTGGTGCGGATTTGACTGAATCTGGGTGTACATTTGTCTCTGAGCAGTTTCATCATCACTGAAACATCGCCTTCTTTCTTTCTGAAAAGAAGTACAGTGCAGGCTGGGGACAGCACCTTTTCTGAATGATACAGTATTAATTTCTCTTAAAAGTCTGATTACCATTTGGCTTATGAAATGGCCCTTGTGGGGAAAAGTATCATGGGAAAAACAGTTTGAACTCACTGAGGTGGCTTGTGTTTGCCCTCTGTCTTTGTTTCTCACTCCACTTCTCGCTTTCCTCTCTTCTCCTGGGTTATTGGCTGTACAACACAAGGACGAGAAAAGGAAGTGGTTCTTGCAGAGGAGGAGGAGGAGGACTGCAGGGTTCCTGCTCAGTGAGCTGGAACCTTCTCACGCCTCTGGCCAGTGCTCAGGACTGGGAGGAAGAGGAGGAGTAGAAGGGAAGGCAAGACAAGGGGGAAGTTAGAGGAAACTGAAAAAAACACAAAGAAATTGAAGAGTGAAAGATAAACTGTTTGGAGGAAGAGAGAGGTGGAGAACATGTAAAATGACAACACAAATATACTGCAAAGTGAGTGAGCACAGTTTTAAGGATGGCATAGACACATACAAAGACATGTGTCGCTAACATTAAAGAGCGCGTTTCAATGAAATATTACAAGAACCTTTACTCTAACTGACCAGTTTATGTGTATTCTTGTCTTTATCAGCGTTTAAATGTTTTACCAGATGGGAATGACTCCAGAGCAGAGAGAGGATGCATGATGATTGGCATGATTCTTGTGTGATGCTAATATGTCAAAACAGAGATTTATGATTTACTCCACAGACATAGCCCTACTAAAAAAAGAGTGTTTGTGGACACTGAAGGTGAGAAATTTTTAGATATGTATTGCCTCAGTTGGCAGCAGAAAAAAATTGAATTTCTGAATTCCAAAATTGCATCTCTTACATTTTTGAAAATGTAGTTAAAGTAAGAGCTTCTGTCGGTGGTGCTCTGATGTGAAGTAATCCTGTGTGTTCATGGGACTGTAATTTGAAAAAAAACACATTTTAGGCAGACATGAGGCCAGTGATCGTGTGCAAGTGTCTCTAATGTGCGTGCATAATGGAAATGTGTGTTAAGTGTGTTTGTGTGTGTGTCTGTTGGACACTGATTGGACGAAGGACTGACAGTTAGATTGTTTGATTAAGAGAGAGAGGAAGTGGAGAGTGAATAAAGGGGAGACACAGCGAGAAAGAAATGTATCTTAATTATGAAGGCACATGTCTGAGGGTGTGAAAGTGTGTCTAATATGTTTGTCTAATGAAAATGTGTGTAGGGCTGCATGAGAGAAAGACAGAGAGAGAGAGAGTGAAAGAGAGCGAGAAAGAAAGATAGTGTGAAATAAATCCAATAAGCTCCACCGTCATGCTCCCCTCTTGAGCGTTTTTAAGATCCACTGAATGAAATAAATAAGAGATTCTTTTGCTTTTGTGAGTTTCCCTCTTTCATGTCTCTATCCAGTGTGCTGCAGTGCCCTGCTGTCGTTCACTTCAGCCCACATCGTCCCTTCATCCTGTTTTTCCCATAAACATCAGCTAGCTTCTTTGCTAGCTAGTAAACCACAGAATTAGTGCAGAGCCTCATAAGAATAATAACACATCTAACCGACTGTTCGCTAAACCCTGTCCCCATGGCAGCAGCCCAATCATAGCTTAGCAACCATAACTAGGCAATGCGCTAACGTGCAAAATGCAATTGTTAGCATGTTTGGCTCACTGACTTAGGCCAAAGAGCATTTTATACTACATTATTTTGTCCAGTTATAAGTTACATAAAACTTTTGGAGTTTAGTGTAATATTAGTGGCCCTCCCCTGCTCTTTAAAACAATGTTAACCAAGATATGACATACAGCTTTAGCCTCAGTCTTTAAAGGGCTAGGTAGTTTTTTAAATCACTTTTTTATTGCCTGTGTGAAGGGGTTGTAATTTCACATCAAAACAATCCCCAAAATAAGATGAGAAGAGATTATAACACTATTTTGAATAAATTCGATGCTGAAATATATCAGCTGGTGGTCCTCCCCCAGCATTAAACACTTAATTTCCGCACCAATGTATGGTGGAAATGTCTTTATTTATATGAAGGGAAAAACAATCAATGAGGCAGGTGACTATTCAAAATACTAAAATATAATGAAATATAATGCAGTAATCAGCAGCTTGTTGTTTTAGCTTAAGTTACTTTTTTGGACAATGCACAATTGTTTTTTCTACATTTCAAGTGCATGTTTTGTTATTGTGCTTTGTTAATTTGTTATGTATCATGTCTTGTTGCAAGATGTTTTTCAGAACATTTTTATCAAAAGCTTTCAAAAAGTGGTGGAGACATTCTGATTCTGACCCCCAGTGTCAGTGACTACGTTTACATGCAGCCAAAAACCCGTTCGAAACCGGGATATTAGCAATAACCCGGTCGCGCACGGCCATGTAAACACCGGCAAAAACCCGGATATGCTCATAACCCGGT
>JAPMOB010229454.1:0-47780 GCA_029875015.1 Lepomis gibbosus | reverse complement strand
TATATATATATATATATATATAATTTATATTTTATATATATCATTTATTATTTTATATACTTTATATATATATCTTTTATTTGTAGTTTACATTGTATCTGTGTTAATTTTGTTTTTGTAATTTATAACTGCTAAATGAAATGATCTCGATTGCACTGATCTTGTTATATCATATTTAAATGTAAACTTTTTAATTTTTAAATTGCATATCTTTTGAATAGCATCCAATATTTCAAAAAATAAATTCTGTAAAAAAAAAAGAAAAACGAAAGGCAGAAAAAAAGAGAAAGAAGCTGCACATTGTAAAGTTTGCATATTCCTTTATTTTTTGCAAATTGGCAACACCATTCATGAAATAAAATGTTACTGAAGATTGCCATGACAATACAGCAATGATAAAAAAATGGCAAAAAACGACTGAGACAGACAATTATTGAATGTGGCTGTAGTTCATTTAAAGCATTTTAGTTGTATGAGGCTTATTTGCATATCAGTAAATATCCTGTTAAACTGACTTCAGTGATGAACCAGTATGAGTTGGAACTGTAAACGTTTGTTGACATTCTTGAACTGCCAAGTTGAGATGCTCGTCAGAGTTTGTGGGTGGCATTACGGCTCTGGTGGTGATGTCGTCTCTTGGAAACACTTCTGTTGTAAACATTTCGTTCAGGGGTGGCTCTAAATTCCACCCTTGGCTTTTGGCAAATGTATAAACACATCCAAAGAGATCAGGAAACATCAACATCAGATCCACTTTGGCAGCATCCTGCGGACTGCAAACAAAAATCAAACTGTATTACAAAGAAAATTATCTACTATATGCCAGTGTTTCCCAACTTTTTAGCTTTGTGACACCTCAAAACTAAATTATGTCTATTTTAAGGCCCTTATCAACAGTTGTATATGTCATGACTATGTTTACATTTATTCACTTAGCTGAAGCTTTTATCCAAAGCGACTTACAATTGCTATTTATGTCACAGAGGTCACACGCCTCTGGAGCAACTAGGAGTTAGGTGAACACAATGGTGGATGGGTCACAATGGAGGATTGAACCTGCGTCTCTCACACCCATAGCATGTGTCATATCCATTACACCATCACCACTCCGACTAATTGTGTGTTAGTGTTGTAACAGCAGCAACAAAAAGAGAAAAAATGGTAAAAAAGTAAAGTAGCAGACATGAAGATGTGTGGTGTGTGTCACATTAAAGTAAGAAGAGAGGATTAAAGAATGAAGGTGTCACCGTGAACACTTTTCATTCCTTACTAAGCCCATGTGGTGAAAAAAGATTGTAATGATAAACTTTCTCGAAATAATGATATCTCAAAATAACAGAAACTCATTAATCTCATTTAAGACACTAAGTCATTATTTTAAGAAAGTTTGTCATTAAAGGATCTTTTTTTTCATCACGTGATGGAAATAAGTGAGAAAATGAGGGTGAGTTTATTCTTGACATATAAACCCCCATCATCATCATTCTTCTTCATTCCACTCAGTTTAACTCACTGGTGCTCACTGAGGTTTCGCATGAAGCGCAGTAACCCCAAAGTGTTGTTGGGGTAGGGGTTGTCACCTTTTCTCCATCTCTCCAACTTCTGGACACTTCTGGTGAAAACTATAACACAAACCATTAGTTAAAATTATACCTATTGATAAAATTGACTTCAGGAATACCAACTAGTGAGGTTCCAAATAAAGAATACAATTATTGTGCTGCAGTCACCTTATTTTTCCAGTGTTTGAAGGATCCATCCCCAGCACATTTCTCCAGCAATTCAACTAGTTCCTTTTTAGCCTTTCTACAGTTTTCCACCTCCTTCCTGTTTCCAGCCTTTCTCAGGTATTCTATTCTCCTGAAAACAAAAACTCTTTACATTTAGGGTGCATGTTTGATAAAATATAAACAATTTAAACCTTTTTGTCATTTCATATATTGATAGAAACTGGCCATAAAGAGATGCTATGGAATTGTTGAAGGGGAAATAACTGCAATTGAAGAAAGTATAACATTAAAAGAACACAAGAGAGGCATGGCTTTAGGTTAATCATTTCACTGACATCTTTTGATGTATCATTTGATTTTGACAAGCCATGCTAGCGGCTCTATAGATGGTAATGTTGGCCTGTCGACTCTGTCAGTCAGATGATCCACACCTTTGGTTCAGACTGAAATATATTAAAAAACTACTTGATAGATTGCTGTGGAATTTTGTACACACATTTATGACGCTAATATGGCTGACTGATCTAATGTCATCATCAGGTCAAATTTTCAGTTAGTCCAATACTTTGCTGTATGACCAAATTCCTTTCTATCAGCAGTGTAAGGTGTGCATGAGTGATAGGGCAGTGTGTGGATGTTGTAATCAACATCCTTCCTCCCCGATCCAATGCAATGCATAGAAATAAACTGTATTACTTAATACAGATACTGCTGAATAACAACAGTATGGTCAACATTATTCCTGCTTAGCATCAGCAAGTTAGCCTCGTCATTCTGATCATGTTAGCATGCTGATGTTAGCATTTAGATGAAAGCCGAACATTGCCGCTAGTGTTGCTGTAGACTTGAAGTCTTGTTAAAGCTATGGTAGCATAGAACACTGAAATAATAGCAAACCAATTCAATTATTCTGACGTAATTGGTCATGTGTTACGCCCAACCCTTTGGTGGCTACAAAACTCCAACACTGACCCACACAACACAGATAAACAGCTTTACTATAACCAAATCCATGGCATTTAACATATCAAGATGATAAATCAAGAACACCAAAACATAAAATCATAACACAAAATCCCCGGCTGAGAGGCAGCAGGACCAGCAGTCCCAACTCAAAAAGCCCCTCTGATGCTGGTGCAGGAGCTTTTAAAGACCGCCTTCCAAGGCCAGGTGGACATCATTCAGCGATCAGATCTGCCACACCTGGGGCAGAACTAGAGGATCGAAGAGGAACATAGACACACAGCACAGGTATACACATACAGCCATTATACGTGATAAATGTGACTGTACGTGGTCCAGAATAAGGGATGACTCAAGCATTCTTCCACTTTAGGCCTGCTCTTTGGTTCTTCATGGATCATAAACTCAATTAGATCCCTTGCTACCACGTCTTGAACATGGTCCAAAGTGTAAATCCCTTTATGAATGTTGTTCTCACATTCAAAGGACCGGTCGCCGAAAGGATGGTGTCCTCCAGAGAGAATGTAATAAATCAGCATCCCCGCCACCTTAAAAGTTAGTATAGTGGTTTATTTACTGAACGATTTTTCACTTAATCTTCAAGAACATTTCTAGAAAACTAACCTGAATATCAGTGCTCCACTTGTATGGTGTGTCAGCATCTCTTTCTAAAGTCTCCTTGGCCATCCAGCATTTTGTTTCTGCCTTGCTTGTGTAGTAAGTTGTTTGTCCTTGAGGTAATTGTCTGCTAATGCCAAAATCAGCTAATCTTGGCCTCCATCTGCAGGAGAAAAGGTGTAGATTGATTCAGTCAACAAAATCACACATTGAACTAACT
Organism: Lepomis gibbosus; assembly: GCA_029875015.1. NCBI lineage: Eukaryota > Metazoa > Chordata > Actinopteri > Centrarchiformes > Centrarchidae > Lepomis > Lepomis gibbosus. The sequence goes on along the minus strand of JAPMOB010229454.1, from coordinate 44,249 downwards.
ATAATTTACATGAATTCAACTATTTTATTTACTTTGAATTACAGATCATACATGTTTACATTTGTAGCTTGTCTTACCGATCAAAACATTCTGTGGTTTAATATCCCTGTGGAGAATTTGAGGATTTTCACAATGAAGCACCTTTAAGCTCTTCAGAACCAGTTTGACCAGTCTGACAGGTTCATTTGCCAGCAGACTTTCATAATTTATTTCTATGTATTCTTCCAGCGTATATTCACAAAGTTGAAGAGCAAGATATCCAAAGTTCTGATCCTTCACAAAGTCAATGTATCGTACAATAGATGGATGATGAAGCTCTGGAAGACGCAGAAATCCCTCCTCATTCTTCAGCTCCTGATAGTTGCATTTAGACATTCTCTTAATAGCAACTTCAGTGCCGTCATCTCTCAGCCCCAAGAAGACTTCAGTACCATCACTTCCCTTTGCTATGCGGAATTCTTCTTTATTCACATAAATCAGGCTTCCAACCCTGGTGACTTTACTTTCACTAGAGCGAACAAGCTTCTCTAACTTTTCCCTCCACCTCTTGCTGATCTGCAGCCATTTGCGTGGATTAGCATTTGAAGTTGACTCCACAATAGGAGCTGCTGCAGTTGCAGTATTGCAAACTTCATCAGTTGGGTCTTCTTGTTTTTCTGACTTTTTCTTCTTTCTCTTGGATCCAGGTGGCAGGTCATATTTCATGTTTGGAGTGATGAAATGGGATTTCAGTTGATTGATTTCTTCTTCATTCTGCTGATCATTCTCTGTCAGTGTGTCCTCGGGCACTGAAGTTAACTCAAGTGCTTTTAACATGTCAGCCACATGTTCAACTGAAATTAACTTTGCTAAAATGGTTAATGTGGATTTTATAATGGCCTTCGACTGCTTGTTGTCAGTTACTTTTTGACGTAACATCTTAATAAAAATGTGATCCCAGTCATCTGTGCCTTTTGTTTTTTGTGTTATCGCCGACAATGTTTCTAGAACAACTTGATATAAAACAAGTTTCTCTTTTGAAAAAAGCTGTTCCAGTAGAGCTGGGATTATAGACGAAGCTTGCTCAATTGGTATGTCTTCCATTGTTTGGAAAACTGTACATAAACTCTTAACTGCCTTAATTACATTTGTCTCAGGGATGTTTGGAAAACGACAAACTGCACTTGCAATGTAGGGGTTCAGATTGTCCTTCACCCAATTAACACTTCCCTGGTGGTATTTTTCTGCATCTGGCACAATTACATCAAAGAGCATTTCAATCATGGTCAGATGAGTCTGAGGGTGCTCCCGCAACATGTGACTGTCAAATGTTTTGAAAACTTCTTCAGGTGGTTTCTGTTGAAGAGCAATTTCCAAATCCAGGAAATATCTGATTTTAGAGCATATTTCATCACCTTTTGATGCAAGTTTATGAATCATCTCAGATATTTTTTTATTGTAAATAATATGTTCAGGATCAGTGAGAGGTAACAATGTTACCAGTGCACCAGCAGAAATGAGCAATTTCAAAACATCATCCCTGTCATTGATGGCAGCAGTTTGCAGCGGTGTGAATGGCTGTAGATCCCATCCATTTGGATTGGCTTTTGCTTCAAGCAGTTTCACCACAAAAACAAGTGGTGCTTTGGATATTGAAACATAATGCAAAGGTGTCAGGCCAGATTGAGAAGGTATGTTTGGGTCTGCACCCTGCTCCAAAAGGAATTGAAAAATATTCCTGTTGTGATTTACAACAGCAGCAATCAGTGGGGTTATGCAGACATTCCACTCTGTGCAAGAGTAAAATGCATTAACGTTGTTGTCCTTCAGTGACTTTTTAAGATCCATTATTTTGTTGTTAATTATATACTGTATTATAGGATGTGATTTTCTTCGGGGTCAGTGCCTCTTTTGTCTTTTTGCAGATGTTCATTTCTTTGATTCAGGTTAACTGTGAAAAAGACAGAATTATAATATTACTGTCGGAACAATTGGCACCAGTTTAATTTAATCTTAGAATTTTATCTTAGAATTTAAGCTAAGATGCCTTATATGTTTTCAAAATGAATTTTTCAGTCATTTAACAACCTAAATCTGAAATTCCAATTTCCAACACTGTGTTTAGGTGGGTTCAAATGGTTGATGATTCTAACTTGAGGGCAACTCAAACAGAAACCATCTACATGACTACATTAGCCTACTGTACAACTAGAGGTGACCTTTGTTACCTATGGTGTGATTCCCACAGGTGCTCAGTTGCTTTGCTTCTATAAGACCTTCATCCCCCCTCAGCCAATTGCCAACATGAAGCCTACTCTGAATACAATACACTTCTATGGGAAATTATTGAGGACTGTAGTAAAATTAACTTAACATCCCTGAAATCACCTAAACACAGTTCTTTTTCCACTACATAGATAAAAAGAGGTTCTATCTGCTTTGCCACTTATAGTTTCTTTGAAAAGGTTATTTTAAACAGGGATTTTTGATTCATGTGTGCTTGTCTAAAACGCATTACATATAGTCTTTCCTTTTGCTTTCAAGAATACAGTCAAATGTTCCTAAAGTCTAGATTTGCTCATTCTAATAATTTGATGTTTTTAGATGTGACTTGTTAGTGCACAAAGAGTGCAGTACCCTAACCCTCGCTGACTGCTGAGACTCTGAACTTCCTCATCCACGTTCTCTGCAACTTGACAATTTGACGCAACACTGGAAAATAACTTTAAATGTGCACAAATCAATAAACATGTTTTGGTATGAAGATAAAATTTGTTTTTATTGTATTTATAAATAAATGTTCATTATGATGACGTCAAATTACCATAAAGATGAATGAATAAGATTAGGTCGACATGAGTGTGCTGCTCTTAAGCAAGCACACTGATTATTTTACAGTACAATTTTTAAGTAAACAATGAAGGATTGTAGGAAAATTAACTTACAGTGTCGAACTGGGGTGTCCGGTGTTGAGATGGGTGTGGTTTCTACAGGACAGCGGAGAGGTCCCTTTCCCTTTTTATTGATTAAGATTGTTTAAATTCTCTCTGAACACTGATCTATGATTTTCCAGTCACAGTCCAATGCGAGAAGATCTAAGTTGTTAAAAGTGTGGATTTGCCTTCAGTTGTAACCATGTGCACACAGCCTTTAGCCTAACAAGCACAAGCAAAGTATTGCTTGGCCCACGCCCTTTCCTGTTCTAAGAGGAAGACAATATGGATATGAAACTTGCTACTGATCCGATTCACACTGAAGCATGAAACTTTATTGGAAGAAAACATATTGTCTTTCTGTAATGTAGACCTGCACATGTGATGATAGATAAGTGTATAAAGTAGTATTATGTATATTATGGTGGTAAATCATGACTGGGGACTGATTTCAAAAGGGAAAAAGCTGAAGAATTGTTGAGCCTTCATTTTGTGGCCAACAAAGTGATACAAAAGGCAGGTACCATCTTAATAACTGCAAACACAGTCTAGCTGCCTTACTGTAAACCTGTAGATTTTTCATGCCACAACCACTTTATTTTAACAGTACTCGTTTGCACGTGTCAAACTATGAAATTAGGCCTTTATATCCTCATCCTGAATTACAGCATGGTGATTTTATATTGTATGTGTTGTCAAAAGTCTGCAGTTTGGTGCTGAGATGGTGCCCAGTTTCTTTTTAGAACTTTATCACTGAAAACATCCACCTGCTGCAGCTGGAAACAAAGTTGATGAAGAGATCTGAAAGATACTAAAACACTCCATAGAACTGAGATGGGCTGCTGAGTCATTTGAAAATTTTGTGTGGGGTTGTGGTTATGAGTGACGCCTGTCACATTAACATACTCATTTGATACACCAACATTTATTTTGATACTCAACTGATCTACAGTATAAGTTGGAGTAACATTCAATATGCTTAAAAAGAAAATTATACAAAATAATCTGCATGTTGTAAAACTTGAATATTCCAATATGTTATTTTTTATTTGCAATACCATTCACCTAATGAGTAGATTTACTTTTAGACTTGAGTTTGCTAGGTTTATCTAAAAAGAATTTGGTAAAATCAGTTCAGACATTTGTGTGACAAACATTCCCTGTATGGAAAAAGCAAAAGGGTGTGATAAGTTATCACAGCCAGAGGGAGGCACTGTGGACCCATCAGAACAAGAACCCCAGGCAAAATACTGGTGACTACACCTGTTACAGCCTCAGTTGCCCCAAACAAAAGAAAACTAGTGAATTATTAATATATATATAATATATTAAATATAATTTTTCTTACTGATAGCAACATCTACAGATTCATACAGCTCAAATTATATTTCAAAACTTCCCATTTAGAACAATGCCAGATGCGTTGTCCCCACTCGTGATCCACAGTCTTTCTGTAATCGTAGCACCTCTGAGAGTATAAAAAGCTCATGTAATTTCTTTCCCCTTTACAAAAATATCTTTAGTAATAATGATTTCTAATCCGATCTCATTGCCCAGTGTTGCTAGAGCCTTCCTTTGGGTCATGCTAATAACTTATATTGGAAGTGCTCATGATTTAGCTTTTCTGTGACTGAAGTTCTGGGTATAGTCTGTTTAGAATCCAACTTCACTTCAAGTCACTGGGTTGAGACTCTTGCACTGGGACACCCAGATGCTCCTCAAGGTTTGTGGACGGCATCACAGAAGTGGTGGTGATGTCTTCACTTTGAAACATTTCCTTTAACGGGGTCTTTGAATGCCACCCTTGGGTCTTGGCAAACTTGTAAACACATCCAAAGAGATCAGGAAATATTGTCGTCACAGGATCAATTTGGGCTGCATCCTCCTCACTGCAAACAAAAAGGAACATTTTATTAAAAAGTAAGTATCACCCAGCTTACAAATCTTTAAAGTCATCTAGTTTGTGAATGACACCCAGGACCCCTGGGTGTAGTGGGACTGAAATTCAGCCCAGGACTTTGAGACGGAGGCCTTTAAGTCTTCAAAGGGCGAGTGCCCTTTGGGGGCGTGGATAAAGTTTTTTGCATTTATTTTAAGACATATTAGTGTTTTTGTTGAATACAGTTTGTATCAGATTATGCTGAAGACTTTCAAGAAATGTTAGGATGACCCTAACCCCAACCTTGCCTCCTCAGTTTGTATAAGGAAGGCACACTAAGATCAGTTCAGCCAAATCTGAGTCAGTCAGAGTGTTAAAATACTTAAATCAATAACTACAATGCAGTCGCATAAAATACAGCAGTGTGTGTGTGTATGGATAAAAATTGCTTGGGTTGGACCCTGCTGATTGTGCAGCTATGCATGAGAAGAACATCAGTAATAAATATGACCAATAATAATCCATTTTCTAATTCTATCTATAGATAATATGATTGCCTACTCAGCCCTGCACACTGTCCCTGTACATGTCACTGTTTTGTCTGGTCCCTGACCTTCTCCTCCAGCAGCTCCTCATGTTTCTCCTCTTCCTTCTCTCCCTCATCAACATGACTGGGTTCATCATCACCCTGTCTCTCTGCATCACCTCCACTGACCTTAACAGCTTCTATACATACAGAGATTCCTCGCTTATAGAAGGATGTTGTATTTGTGTGATAACACATTGTAAACTGTTGTTTATATGTATACTAAACTATATAATATATATGTCTGTAGATAAATGCATATTTAAATAATTGCAGTATGTAATGCATTGCTAATCACGCATCTGTCCCGGTGCTTGGTCCTGCCACAGCCTGCCACAGCACCTTTTCCCCAAGAAAGAGGTCCGCTAATTTGGTGCATTTAGCTGCCTTTTCTGCCTAAATTATTTTCTTCTTGATTCTTATTTTTTTGGCACCACACATTTCTTTTTCATCTTCCTCCTTTTGCTACATTTACCATCACTGTTGGCATATCACATAACCCTGAGTTCAGCCCTGACAAAACGTTTTGAGATTAAATTCCTTCCAGATGCAAAGTAAACTCCTTTGATCAAAATCATTGAGCCAATCAGATTTCAGCAAAAACGGGGATCATTCCAAGTTGGGTGGGGCCGCTCGTATCGCCACTCAATAATGAAAGTAGTAGTTTGGCCCAGTCTGATAGAGACAGTTGGCCAGGCCGCGGATCATAAAGTAAGACATTCGAAACTGAAAATAAAACCGGCCTTTGGGAATCTTCCAGAACTTCCTGATGGCCATCTGCCTTTGCCCAGGACCACGTGATTACACTTGATTTCTGTCTGACAGTACATTTAATGACTGACACAAACTACTCTGTTCTGATTTTTGTTTCTGATGTATCATATACTGCTTAATCGACAAAAGATTAGAGACTGACAAGGAATCAAATTGATTGATATTTGGCTTCAAATTGGGTAAAAAGTTCAATATATAAATATTTGTGCTTTGTCCAGTTAGCTACCAGCAAAATACCATTTCATGAGCCTAAGTATGGTAAAAAACAATGATGATGTCATTTCTTTTATTAGCATCATTAAAATCTGACCGGATCATCGCATAGTATCAGCTAGCAGTAGTCTATGAAAAAAAATGTGGGACATTATTCTTAAGACTTAAAGATGTACTTTTTTGTCTTGTAAAAAGACTGAACCACAGAACGCTATTAAAAAAGACTAATGTATAATTATTCTTTGCATTGTTAATAAATTGAAGAATTGATTTTCAGTGAAATTTAAAATCCACCCATCATTTTTAACTTAGTTTTACTCACTAGTGCTCATGGAGGTTTCGAATGAAGCGCAGTAAACCCAGCATGTTGTCAGGGTAGGCTTTGTTCTTGGCATCCATCTTCTGGATCAACTCTGGTGGAAACTGCAAAAAAACAAAAGCAATTAATCATGAAGTAGAAATTCACAACACAGCAGGTAAAGTTGCTCTGTTGCAGTCACCTTATTTTTCCACTGTTTGAAGAATCCTTCCCCAGCACATTTTTCCAATGAATCAATCACTTCCTTGTCAGCATTTCGACACTTTTTTACGTCCTCCCTGTTGCCAATTTTCTTCAAGTAATCAACTCTCCTGAAAAACAGTTTATTTTAGTCAAACAAAACAGAACTGTAGAGATGGAAGCCAACCATCTTAAACCCCTCCTCCAACAACAGTCATCAAGGCCTGGTGTGTTTTGTATTTCTCCACATGCTATGGCAACATGCGTGATTGATATTCAGAAACACAACAGCCTAACCCTAACTATAGGGAATCGATTTAACGGTGTTACATAAGCTGCAAAAGTTAGCATGTGTGGCTAACTAGCTTCATACTTCCAGATCCAATGAGCAGACTGTTAGCTGCAATATTACTTGGGGTCACAGGTTATGTTGGAAAAACCCACAGGATTGACACCTCTGCTATGTAGGAGTTGGTCCTAGATGATAGATTTCAAGATTCTATAAACACGAGAAAGAAAACAATTTAGATCAGACTTAGAAAATAGATCAACAGATTTTTTTTTCTCACTTCCTTCTTGCCACAGTGCTAATAATTCAAAAGTCATTCTACAAAAGGGGTGCCATTGTTATTTTTTAACAATATGACCACAACTAAGTTGTGAATGCCAAAGTCTGCTGATATTACAGATTTATATAGAGATCAGTAGATTTGGCCTAATATAAAGCAAAGAGGCCTCCTCCCTCACAGCAGCTGTTGAAAGAGAGCTATTATCTGTGCTATAATCTTAGAAGCATCTCAGAAAATTAGAACATCATGAAAAAGGAAGAATTTTTCCCCTGTAATTTTAATCAAAATGTGAAACTTTTACATATTCTAGATTAATTACATGTCTTGTGAGCTAAACGCCACGTCTGAAGTCCATGGGAATTTGAGGGGTCACGGTCAGTTCCAACATTAGAACCACATTCATTCATCCCCAGAATATGATTCCTACTGGCTGTTAAGAGTAATCCTGTGACTTGACCTCTAATGCCACCAGCAAGTCAACATATTTGGCTTTTGTTAAAATGTATTGACAACATTTCAAGTTTTTACTTATGATGTGAAATATCTCAACATCTTCTTGATGGATAAGCTCAAAATTTGGTACAACATTCATGGTTCCCATGGTATTGACATTTGTGGGATTATATGTCTCAAGTGGTCTAAACAGCTATTGGATGGATTGCCATCTAATCTTATACAGATATTAATGCCCCCAGTAGAATTAATTTTAATAACTTTTATTCTAGAGCCATCATCAGATCAAAATACTTTAGTTCATGACTAAATACTTGAAAATAAATGACATTCCCACCAAACTCAGCTTCAGCGGTTTAGTGCTAATTAGAAAATAGACTTGCTGGATATCGTTGAGGCAGTGGGACACAGCCAGGATGTTGCTATAATGGCAGACGTTGTCCTTACTTTGAGTGTGGCTATGCAGAGCAGATCTTAACACGTCTAATCCTGAACTAATTTATGAATTCAGATACCAACCTACTAAATTCATCAATCAATCATCCTCACCTCTCAGTGGTCCAGAAGAAGGGATGACTCAAGCATTCTTTCACTTTGGGTCTTTTCTTTGGTTCGTGATGGATCATCCCCTCGATGAGATCCTTTGCCACCACGTCTGGAACATGGTCCAAAGTGTAGTTCCCTTCATCAATGTTGTTCTCACATTTAGAGGATTTGTCGCCGAAAGGATGGTGTCCTCCAGAGAGTATATAGTAAAGCAGCATCCCTGCCACCTTGTGAATGAACAGAACATTTTAGCAATCATTTTAACAAGTCATTCATGATGTGTAGCATTAAAACTGACCTGAACATCAGTGTTTGGCTTGTATGGTATGACAGCATCGTCTGCTAAAGTCTCCTTGGCCATCCAGCATTTTGTTCCTGCGCTGCCAGTGCGGTAAGTTGTTTGGCCTTTGAGTAACCGTCTACTTATGCCAAAGTCAGCTAATCTTGCCCTTCCCGTAACATCTGCAGGACAAATAACATCGACAAAAGTATGTATGATATTTATAAATTCAAATGTTGTTGTAATATTGAAAATTCCATAATTTTCGTATATTTTTTGATTTGCCTTACCGATCAAAACATTCTGTGGTTTAAGGTCCCGGTGGAGAATTGGAGGATTTTGACAATGAAGCACCCTTAAACTTTCGAGGACCTGTTTGACAAGTTCATTTCTCAGCAGACTTTCATCATTATTTCTGATGTATTCTTCCAGTGTGTATTCACAGAGTTGAAGAGCAAGATATCCAAAGTTCTGATCCTCTGCAAAGTCAACGTATCGTACAATAGATGGATGATCAAACTCTGGAAGTCGCAGAAATCCTTCCTCAATCCTCAGCTCCTGATAGTTGCATTTAGACATTCTCTTAATAGCAACTTCAGTACCGTCATCTCTCAACCCCAAGAACACTTCAGTACCATCACTTCCCTTTGCTATGCGGAATTCTGCATCATTCACATAAATCATGCTCCTAATTTTGGTGACTTTACTTTCATCAGTGCAAACAAGCTTCTCTAACTTTTCCCTCCACCTCTTGCTGATCTGCAGCCATTTGCGTGTTGTTGATGGGATAGTGGCGCTGAAGTGGAATGGCTTCACATTTGAAGTTGACTCCACAATAGGAGCTGCTGTTAGATCAGTTGCAGCAGTGCAAACGTCATCAGTTGGGCCGTCTTGCATTTCTGACTTTCCCTTCTTTTTCTTCTTCTTTTTCTTCTTTTTCTTGGATCCAGGTAAGGCTGTACTGTCCTCACATCCCAAGTCTGGTGTGCTTAAATGGGTTTTCAGTTGTTTGAGGACTTCTTTCAGATCTTTTAGCATCTTCATACCTGCAGTTGTCAGTATGTCCTCGGGCACTGAAGTTATCCCCACTGATGTAAAGAATTTCACTGCATGTTGAAATGAGAGCAAGTTTCCAAATATGCCGTATGCGAAGACTCTAATGTTAATAAGGTGTTCTTCTTGGACAAAAGGAGCAACTGATTTGCATAACTTCTCAATAAAGTTGGGATCCCAGCCATTTGTGCCTTTTGTTTTCTGTGTTATCACATATAGTGTTTGCAGAACTACTTCCCACATATCAGGTCTCATTTTTAAACAAAGCTGTTCCAGTAGTTGGGGGATTATAGTCAAAGCTTGCTCATCTGGTATCTCTTCAACAGTACACAAAACTGCATATAAACTAACAATTGCCAGATTTACACCTTCCTGGGGAATGTTTGGCAAGCGACTGACGGCACCTGCAATGTAGGTGTCCAGATTTCCCGTGTCTTTAAGCCATTTAATACTTCCCTGGCGGTATTTTTCTGCATTTTGCCCAATTACATTAAAAAATGTCTCAATCATGGTTAGATGGGTCAGAGGATCCTCCAGCAGCATCTCAGTGTGAAAGGTTTTAAACACTTCTTCAGGTGGTTCTGCTCGCACAGCAATTGCCATATCCACAAAATGTTTGACTTTGGAGCATAATTTATCACCTTTTGATGCAAGGTTATGAATCATCTCAGATATTTTTTTATTGTGAATAATATGTTCAGGATCAGTGAGAGGTAACAATGTTACCATCGCACCAGCAGAAATGAGCACCTTCAAAACATCATCCCTGTCATTGATGGCAGCAGTTTGCAGCGGTGTGAATGGCTGTAGATTACATCCATTTGGATTGGCTTTTGCTTCAAGCAGTTTCTCCACAAAAACAAGTGGTGCTTTGGATAGTGATACATAATGCAAAGGTGTCAAACCAGCTTGAGAAGGTCTGTTTGGGTCTGCACCCTGATGCAGAAGGAAATGAAAAATATCCCTGTTGTGATTTACAACAGCAGCAATCAGTGGGGTTATATAGTCATTCCACTCTGTGCAGGGGTGCACGTCATTAATGTTGTTGACCTTTAGTGACTTTCTGAGCTTCTTGAGTTTGTTGTTAATTATACACTGTATTATAGGATGTGTTTCTCTTGGTGGGGCCGTCACTTGTATCTGTGTAATGATATTCATTTTTTTGCTTCACAGTAACTGTGAAAAAAGACAAAATTATAATATTAATGTTACAACATTTTGTGCCATTTTGAACCTTAGATAAGCAGCATCATTACAATTTAAGCTTGAAGGTTCATTATGTTTATGTCGTTTGCAAGTTTAATCCTTCAGTACTTTAAGGAGCTCAAATGAAATTCCATTTACCAACATTATACTTAGGTGGGTACAAATGGTAGATAATAGAAACCTGAAGGCAACTTAATCAGAAATCCTCTCTTTGACTACATTCATTGCTGTACAACTACTGGTTGACATTTATCACCAAGTCTGTGATTCACAAACCCTTCAGTCAAGTACTGACATGTAGCCTACATGCAAAACTATTTCATTCCACCACCAAGAAACGTTGCAGCAGGTTGAGTAGTAATTTAATTTGGACCTAAATACAGTTGAATTGTCCTAAACTCTAGATTTGCTCATTCTAATGATTTGATGTTTTGGATAAGACTTGTTAATGCACAAAGAGTGCCACACTGAGCCCTTACTGACTGTTTAGATTCTGAACTTCCTCATTCAAGCCAGAAACCAGAAATTAACTTTGAACATGCACAGCCGTGAAATGTTATTGACTGAAATATTGTGTTTGTAAGTAAACGTTTATTACGATGTCATCAAATAAATAGCATTTTTTATGAAGTCATCAAATAACTATAATAGTGTATTATGAGTAAGAGTAGGTCTACATGAGTGGTGCTTCTCTTAAGCGAGCACGCTGAATTTTTTACAACCTCATTTTAAGGTTAATGTCAGATGATAACATATTCACTTTGGCAAAGGTATGAGTGCCAAAACTTGGCCTTACCAACATGTAAAGTTTAAAGCTGTGATCAGTAGAATCAGCTAACCATCTTCATTGATAAAGAAGAAAGGGTTATGAATAAGAGTAGGCCTGTATTGTAAAACATTTTCTTACAGTAAATTCTTTTAAAGATAGATACAGAATGTTGGAGATGAAACTTACAACTCTGAAGTCCGGTCTCCGCTTTGTTCATGAACACTGACTTCACTGACTATGTTTGTGTCTCTAAGTTTTTTTTTTCCCTTCCACCATTTCCATTGGTCTGTCTTTCTGTGCCGTGTGCATTGTGGGCGTGGCACTGATCCACTCCCTCTCCTGGCTCCGGTTACCTGCTGATGACACATGCCTCTCAGCTACATCGACCTGTCAGGCCTTCCTTGTGAAATCCTCTTGTTTTGTGATTTACCTGTTGACTGTTTTCTGTGAATTATACCTTCTGTCTTGTGCTCCAGGACTATGCTCACCCTGCCTGCTGGTCAACGCCAGCAAGCCACACCAACTATCCTGCCAGTTCTCAGCGCTCCAGCCACTGCCTGTCATCTTCTGCTCATTCCCAGTAACATCCCAGCTCCCACCATCTCCAGACCCCACTCCCTTTACAATTCACATCTTTTACACTTTTCAACTGCGTTGTCTGAATTCTGCTTATGGGTTCTAAATCTGCTAACACTGAAGAATGTTGTGTGGACACCAAAAGAAGCTGTACAACAGGCATAGTCAGCGCTTCAGCATGCTGAATCTGCAAGCCATGTTTGGAGGACTGGGCCTTCTTCACGACAGGCCTCTGTGCAACAAGGCAACTCCATCAGAACGGCGAAAACTGGTGGTCCAGGAAGTCAGGAGGTCACAAGATGTGCTAAGGCGGTATCACAAGCCTGCTAGGGGCAGTGAATGAAATGGGAAAGCATGTTAAAAGGAGAATCAGTTGGAAGGACTTGTAGGACATGGAGACAAGCAGAATTAGCTTCCTCATTAGAGCAATCTACACAGATATACTTGGAGGCACAATCACAGTGACATTAGGTACTGCAGAATGTTGTAGCGAGTGGCTATGGATGAAGAGAAAAGACCCCAACTGATAGGACAGACACCCAGGTCTGATCAGCCTGCGATAGGCCTGCCTTGCCAGAGGGTGTATTGAGAATAAAGGCTGAAACACCAAAGATATAAGGCATCAATACCATCAGAGCCTATGTTTTCAACTGAACAATGTTCTCTGATGGTCCAGTGACCATAATCCAAACAAGTGCGTAACAATGTTGACCAGTATTACTTTGAGCTCACAGCTTAAGTTTCAGGCAGTACACATTCATGCTCACATTCTAGGTTAAAAAAAGACAAAACAGAATCGCCTACTGGGGGTAAAAAAAAACAACAATATTTTCATTCATAGTTAATATTCTTCTTATTGATGCTAGAAATAAACACCAGTCAGTCATATAAGCCGCTGTGTTAAACTGTGAGCTAGACCTACAGCATGCTTACATTATATTGTGTGTGTTGAAAAAGTCTGCAGTTTGGTGCTGAGACGGTGTATAGTTTGTTTATAAAGATTTGTCGCTGAAAACATCCACCTGCTGCAGCTGGAAACACAGTTGGTGAGATTGATGAGACCGAACCAAAATAAAGAAGTAAAAGATGCTAAAATGCTCCTGAACTAAGAAGGACTGCAGAGTCATTTGATAGTTAGTGTGTGTCCGTCATTACGAGTGAGACCTGTTGATACATCAACATACATATAAATGTATTGATTGCTCAAGCTTTAAGTTCCCGATGTCCATTGTAAACACAAAACAGTTTTGACCATAACAAAGTAATTAATGGTTCTTAGAGAGAGAAAATGTGAACTGTGGCTGATGTTGCCAGTGCCATAATGCTAACGATCAATGAAAGATAAAAGACATCTTACAATCATACTTTTACACATTTATTTTGATACTCAACTGATAAGATTTACAGTATATTTGGGAGTAACATTCAATATGCTTAAAACAAAATCATAGAAAAAAATCTGCATGTTGTGAAGCTTGCATATTTCATTGTGTTCTTTTTATTTGCAATACCATTCACTTAATGAGTAGATTTACTTTTAGACGTCTCAGTTAGGTTTTTCTAAAAAGAATTTGGCAAACACCCTTTTTTGAATGTCATGCTCTTGCAAGCTGCAGTAACATTTTCTTTTTTTTTTTTTTTAAATAAGTGCAAAGATCAGTCTCTTATGTGACAAACAGGTAGTGGCTTTGCAGTCCATGTTTTATGTACATTTTGTAGCTTGTAAGTCAACATTCAAAGTATTTTCAAAGAACAGAAAGACACACTGAAAAAGCCTCTCGACTTGAGTTGATGTATTTACATAAACATTTTGTTTCCTTCATTTTTGGACAAATAAATTCTGTCCTCTTATCAAATGTATGTATTTGAGTCCACTGACTTCTGCTGTGTGGAGCCTTCTTTTAGTTATAGTCTAAAAAAGTTCAATTATGTCAGTAGTCCAACAACTGTGGTTATTTTTTCAAACTTATAAGTAAGTTTAACTTCCCTGACATCACCTAAAAACAGGTATTTTCCACTACATTGATAAAAAGAGATTCTGTCTGCTTTGTCATTAAAATGTCCTCTGAAATAAAAGATCATCTACTGGTAAAAGGGGATTTCTCATGTGTGTTTGTCTACAAAGGCATTAGCTATATCATCCAGACCTGAATACTTCACTCCCTAAAACAACAAACTACTTCTTCATTACTGTACGCAGTATAGTCTATAGCACCTACAGCAACACTTTTCACATAACAACTACACTCCAGGAGCTAGGGTCTCAGCTACGACGATTAAAGGTTTGTGCTTTCAAGACATTCCCTGTATGGAAAAAGCAAAGGGGTGTGATACTTTATCACGGCCATAGGGAGGCACTGCGGGCCCATCAGAACAAGAACCCCAGTGCTGATAAGGCAACATACTGTACATTACCACAGGATAAGAGGACATGAGGTAAGTGGCAACCACACCTGTTACACCCTTAGTAGTAATATGATCTTTCTCTCAGGTCCTGGTGTATATTTTGGGGGGTATAAAACCATTAGCGCAGGGGACATAAAACTGAAATGTATACTTCCAAATAGATCAAATTATACTTCTTTCCACCCTCAGGAACGTCAGCTGGATTTTTTGGGAGAATTACCAGCCACCTTGTATAACTCTCCACCCACTTGACTCTCCCTCTCACTCTTGTGAAATGGTAGTATGCCTCAAAGTCTGAGAGGCCATGAGAACAGATAATAGGACAAGGCCATTGAGAAATCTAGGATTCCAAACACTACTTGACCCAGCTCTTATTTGTGACAGAAAATTATGTAGGAGTAGATATTTTGACAGTTCATCAAGTCTGTACTGGTCCTTCCTTTTCCCATACACAAATATATCTTTCTAGTGGAAGACATTCGATTGCAGGAGGGGCAATAAGGCACCGCCCCTCACAAGCTCAAGTCAATGATGATGTGCTCAAAGATCTGTGTGTTTCCCTTGAAGCTTGAGGTGAAGACAAAGTCTCTGCGGTCAGTGGAAACCACAGTGAAGGAGCGCGGTGCCTGAATGTACACCTCCTTGAAGCGGTCAAAGACTTTCTTTTCATCATCCCAAAGGTAGATCTGCGAGAAGGTGTAATCACTTCCCAGGGCCAGGTAGTATCTTTCTTTGAAGGAGAACGGCTGGAGAATCATGGAGCCTCGTGAGGGCACGGCCTGGATCTCTGCAAACACTTTGGCACCCCAATGTAGAACTTTGGAGTCACCAATATAGCGTGTCATTGCCAGGTAGAGTTCCTCCTTGATCCGGAAGTGCTTTACAGCGACGACATCCTCCATGTTGGGGATCTCGCCCTGCAGGACAAACTTCTGGTTGCTCCGGTTCCACTGGTAGATGACGGGGACCTGTGAGCGGCTTGCCAAGATAAGGTGGGCCTTCCCATCCAAGTCCAAGAACTCTGCATCTGTGTCGCGGTACCACTCATGTAGCGACTGGTATGAATAAAAGCCCTTATCGTTCCACTTGTAGAGAGTTGACAGGCCCGCTTTCGAACTGTCGGCTATCACAAAGAACCAGTCAGAGCCAATCTGGAAAGCCTCAATGTCATTGGGCTTGGAGATCTTGGACACCTCAATGTCCTGAAACTTGCTGAACCTGCTTTGGTCCTCATCAAACTTGTAGATGTGGGAACCACCAAAGAGCTGAGCCACGATGACAAACACCTGGTCCTGGATGACAACAGATTTGCACCCCACAATGGACTGACCTGGGCGGCAGGGAAAAGGAAACACACAGGCCGATAACAAGGGGGTAAAACTCAAACAGGGTATGCTGAGACAGTTTGATAAGGCATTGCCATACCTGTGATGTTATCATAAGTCCTGAAGTTCATTTCTATGTGGTCCCATTGGAAAACCATACAGCTGTCTGAGCTGGGAGCAGCAATAGTCACATACACATCATTCTTATAGCTGAATGTGTCAACAGACAAAGACTCGGATGCCACGGACTGATGAAGGACGAAATCTGTGGAAAGGCAGATTCTGAATTGACATTTTCCACAAACACAATTCTAAAAGCAAAGTCACATAAAAAGGACGAACCAAGAAAACGACACTTTTGCATTTTCTTTACATTTCTTCGGATAACCTGGTTGAACTGCCTAACACTGATGCCAGTTAGACTTGAGACAAGGCCAGCTGGCTCAGGTGTTTCTCACCCGTTGAGACGCATTCGTTGTGCAGGCTGGTCATATCATTGAGGCGCTTGTCCTTCATGTCCTCCGGCCCGGCACACACGACATCCGACACTGTGGCATTAGTGTTCTTCAGCCACGTCATCAGCCACTTGGCACGGCAGTCACACTCAAAGGCATTGCCTCGCAGGTCCCTGCAGGAGAGGAGTACTGTATGTCATTGCAGAGAAACAAAGGAGACTAGCTAGAATGCACCTTAAAAGTGAAAAAAGGAAGATGAGTCAATATAAGTTCTTGACACAGAACATGAAGAACAAAAACAGAGTCCATTGTGCTATCCTTCTACTTGTGCGACAAACTTACAGCTCAATCAGTGAGTCCAAGTCAATGAAGACGTCCCTGGGCAAGGCTTTAATGTTGTTGTTTGCCAAAGACCTAGAAACAACAGCAATGAATCAATACAGACACAGAATGGCACCTATTATAATAATATCATAATTCAATTACAAGAAATCACAGTCACTTACAGTGGTCCACAATTTCTGAATATTAAAAATTACTTTAATACTTTAATTTTGTAACTTTATTACAAAATAGAGGTTTTAACAGTCTTTGAGAAATTTTAAGTGTTGGAACATACAAGTGAGTCAAGTCCCTGAGTCCTCTGAAGGCATATTTGGATGCAGTCTCTATTTTATTACTCTCAATGAACCTGTGGAAGATAACAAAAAAGCATTTTGAATTTAGTGATAAACGTGTGGAATGGCACTTCCCTAACTTCCATACTGACTAAAAGAAATTGTGTACAAAAATTGTACTTTTTAATCAATCAATCAATAATCAACTTTTTTTCATAATTAATGTCATACACCTAGAGTGCCTCTCTATGGTATGAAATGGAACATACACATAGTATGAACACAATCAGCGCCTGTTTCTGTCAATTGGGAGGGAAAGTCCCCCTCTGGTGAATTTCATGCAGTTTAAAACAAAACTAAATTGCAAGAACAGAACAGAAATGAGTAAAGAATCTGATCTGGTAAAAATACAGTATAACCACTAGAGGGTGTAAAGTAGATACTTTCCTGCCTTATTTACTCTGTAAGACCAGTTTAACTACATAACCTCATGCCAATAACAACATTCCTAGAAGACTATTTCATTAAATTAGATAAGGTGTGCTGTTTATGCAGTTACAACTGTTTACATAAATATTGTACAGTTGCTGTGCAGCCAAAACATAGAAAAAAAACAAAAGAAGAACTTACAGATACTCCAGATGTGGAAGTCCTGAGAATGCATCATCCCTCACAGTTGTAAGAGAATTGGAATTCAAAAGTCTGTAATAAATAATAAAATACACAATAACAGATGATGGCTGCCAACATGATGTACCGTTTTATGCCTCTGTCTGAAAAACAATAAAAAAAGAAAATTCTCAGATTGTGATTTAGCATGTTTAACACAAGAAAGGCAATGAAATTGAGCCACATGGTCTCAGTCCAATTCAATACCAACACGTGGAAACTCAAGAATGCGACGAGTAATTATCACATCTTATCTTATCTCATATTTTATGACCTCTATCGCCATTTCAGCACACCGTGGTAATGGACAATGTCAAGAAAAACAAATCTTACCAGACAAACTATGCAAAAATTGTATATCCTTCATACATAGGAGCAAACCACAGACAGGCTATTTATACTGTAATAAGGTATAACTCCGAAATCAAGATGCAACATATATAAAAGCAAAAAAAATTCTAAAAATAGTCAATTCCAAGAAGAATGGTAAAAAAAAACAGCAACACAAAGCTGTGACCGCAGCTGCATACTCACCACAATATCATCATGTGTGTTAAGACTTTAAATGCTCTATATCTGCCACATCTTTGTTTTTACTGACATTAATTATCACTGGTGAGTTAACATTATCTATTGATGGCTTCTGTTAAGTACACTTCGGTATGGGAGAACACTGACTAGATTTCCATTGTAAATGTCCAGCGATCCAACCCTTTTAAAACCTTGCTCATGGCTTTAACATTTGCAAAACAGACCTAAAATCTGCTTCACTGTAGTACATGTGTGTTAAAGTAATGCACAACAAAGTTAGTTACTGAGCATAGGTGGGCCTCAATAGCATTAAAAGCCCTAATTAATTAGTTCTATTAAATGCCATGGCTATATTTTATAGCCTACTGTGTGCGTGTGTGTGTGTGTGTGTGTGTTTGCTCATAATTGCTGCATGTCAGTCAATAGACTGTCACCTCACTATTCACTACTAGGCTGTACAGTCTGGTGCATTAGTGAGGTTAAACACTAATATTAAAGACAGGCTATACTTAAGTTTTTAAGTCACCAGTTTGAAATCAATCCTAAAAGGAGCCTTTGCTACAAGGTAAGGGCAACTCCTGAAATCGCATCAAACGAATGACACGCAGTTGAAGTACTCTTACAGTAACTGGAGTGATGGCATGTGAGCAAACATTGCCTCTTTGACCTCGGAGAAAGTCCCATTGATGATGCTCCTGAAAGGAAGAAGCAGAAACGATGAACAGAAAGCCACCAAAGCAAGTACAAAGCTGAAAAGTGACTAATCAGAGAAGGTGGAGAGGGATCTGCACGACGTTGCCTTGCAACATCAGCTCTTATTAAGATGGTGTAGCCTACATTATACAGCCAGGGATAACTGGAATGAAACTTCATATTCCTAAATTGCTGCCCATTACAAATGGATTTCGTAAAAAAAGATAATATATAGAGGCTACTCACAAAGAACTGATGTCGTTGGGGGTAATCCTTGGGACATAGGAGGACCCGACGCAAATGATAGACTCCCTGGAGCAGCTGCATGCTGAAGGACATCGGGAAACCTTCTTCAAATGACCCGGTTGAGACAGAAAACAGAGCGACAGAGAAAACAATGCCCAAATCTTGAGAGTTGGCAGCATCTTTCTTGTCGGGCTTGCATGTGTGAGGTTTGCTGGGAACACCGAGCAAGGCAGATGGCAGCGCGCGTTTACACCCTGCACCATGAAATGCTGCACTGGCTCCCTGACATCAGCAAATCAGCTGCAGCTCCCCTCCGTCCACTTTAATTATTTATTATGCCAGAGCACCAGTCGGATAGCTGTTGGTTAAAACCACCATACGCACCATACATAGAGGGAAAAAAATGTGTGGCTGCCACAGATGACCTGGTAACGTTTCACATACACTTAATCTTGCTTTCAAAGTAGCGTGCAAACGCTATGTCGATATGTTGCATTTATCGAAATGTAATTTCATTATATTAGCAGATATACTGCGTGCTGATAATCATGCGTTTATATATTTCTAAAATACATTTCGGATGACGCCAGTTATATACACCTATATATATGCACATATATATACACATTTGGTTGCCAATTTTGACATAATTGGACATATATCTCAGTTATTTCTGGCAGTGATTTGCAATATGTATATGTTGCACTCAAATGTGTCACATTTAAGTCTGTTTATGAAGCCAAACTGACTGAAGTGATACAATGTTACACAGGACAGTTTAACATATAGTAAGCTATACCGTACCCCTCCTCCATAAAGCGCTCTGAGAGGCGCATAGCTGCAGCACCACGGACAGCGCCTTTCTGGCGGTCCAAGCAGAGCTGCTCAACTGTAGAGCCATCTAACTAAATACAGTGATCCGAGTAGTTGTATATGCAGTCAAAGTATATACTATGTATGCAGTATTTCTATAGAGACACCTGCATCAATATAAGGTAGGGGAGTGTACATATTAACATGCCAGAAAAGGAATTTGGTCTTCAGTGAAAGATAGAAGTGAGAATCCTTCACTTTTACTCCTACTGAATAACCTAAGCATAAAAGCAGTTTATTTAAGAGGCCTGGTGCTCTGTTAAACGACTTTAATAATAATAATAATAATAATGATAATAATAATAATAATAATAATAATAACAACTTATCTGAAGGATGTCTTTATTAGAGTAGTTTTAACCTGCTACAGTATTTGCATTAAGTTTCTTTTAATGCATACATTAATGAAGCCCACATGGGATTTCAAGACCCCACAAATTAATTTGATTAAACAAATTAATCAGATCCAGAATACAACATATGCAATAAAACAACACCAACCCCCCCAAACAATTCAGGTAATTGTCAAAATCAACAGTCACACCTTTACTGTCTTAAATAATCCACCTTGGCTTCTTTTCTAGACTTTTAGGACAAAGTTAGCAAACGTACACACATCAAAATTAAACGATTTCTATTTTGATCATGTACACCAGATGATTTCAGGGTTTTGCCCATTTCATGATGAAAATATGCCATTCTTAAATTATTACATTATCGTACAAAAGAAAATGTGAATCTCTTCCCACTTTCCCAAATCACACAGTTCACATCGGTCCTCTGTTTGCCAAACCTCAGTACCGGTTCTTAACTGTGCACCTTAGGCGACATCTGTTCTGCCAGACAAACAGGATGTAACATGGGCCCACATTTAGTTTGATTTGCATCCAAGCCCTGGATGGTAAGTTTTGGCAAGATCATAAAAAATAAAATAAAATAAAAATCACCAAACTTGCATACTCCTCGTTTTTACTTCTACATTTTTATTTTATTCATTTACATTTATCATGGACACAAACAACAAGAAAGAAACTGCCACTGATTATGTTTCCATGCATCTTCATTGTCTGCACTTATCACTGTGGCGCTCCATTCTCCAGTTTGGTTTTTGTTTTCATTTCAGACAATTGTCTCATGTTTCTTGGCTTTTTGTACATTTATTTATTATAAATATATTATTTATACATTTCACATATCAATTGCTACTGGAGACATAACAGATTTCACACAAATAAAATGAAAATTATAACAGCATGTTTTGCTTAAACCATAAATAAAATAAAAATGACAGGCTCTTAACATCCTCCTTCTTTGCTATAAAGATAAATACAAGCCCAATGCTATAACACAGAAGCAGAAGAAGCCGGTTGGTCTCTATATAACAGCTGGAGCAAATAACCCTATGGTACCTGTCTGGTAATCCATGACATGTTGGTAGTTTGTCAACCCGGGGCCCTTTTGGTAACACTGTTAATCTATGGCCCTGTTTGTGCCACTCTGGCACTCCATCATCACTGAACTCTACCTGGCAGCTGCTGAGGGCCAGGAGCGAAGGGTCATTTGTCATCCAGCAACATCCCTGGGGTACTTAAGACTTATGATTGAGTGTGTTGTGCAGATTCAGGAGGCATATTTTTAAAGGCAGTCTATTTTGGTCAGGAAGGATGAAGGTAAACAATCATTTGGGTTTAAGGGAAACAAGAGGCTCCAAGAGTCTTGCCTTTTAAAGATTGGGAAAACACTTCAATTGCTGATGAAAAACCTACTATCCTTGGGTCACAATGTGGCCTGTCCTCTCCATAATCTTTCCTGTTTTATATACCTGAATGGTTTGCAGTGCTTGACACAATCACACTGATAATAAAAAAGACTGATGCCTTGTGCAGGTTTCTCATTGGCAGCCCTTTTCTGATTTACACACTGCAGCAGACTTGATCAATAGAGGAGGTCCTTTAAAAATGGCCAGCGCAGAAAAAAAGTGGGTCTGAGTCTCTTGATCCCCCTAGCATCTCTGCAACATCAGCAAAAATAATGGGGTAGTCTAGCAGGGAATGGTGACAGGGAACAGAAAGACAAACCTTTGCTCAACAGTTCTGACAGTTCATTTAAACCAAATGCAGCGCTGCACACGCAGAATCAGTCAAATCATCTACAGCTGATTATTTCTTAATTCTGCTTTTCAAAGTGCTGCACTGTACCAGCACCGTCACAGTGCATTGTTATACGTCTATATTTTGTTAATGGTTCAGTACAGCCTGGCAACAGTGAAAATGTGCTGATCCAGCACTCTTATCTATCTGACTTCAGCCCCCTTTCAAAGCCGCTGGGTGGATGGGTTCTGCTGCTGCTATTGCTACGCATGCTATCAGACCTGCATTAGTAACTGCAATAGAAAACTGACTGTACATTGCTACACCCAAGGACACCTGGGCCCAGCACAGATGCAGCAATTATGAGCAGCCGGTGCTTTCAGTTCTGGTCCTCGTACAGGTGTCTGAACACGGGAACATGCAGCAGCATTTACTTCATGTGCCCCAAGCTTTTCAAAGAGCAATCAACCTTGATCGAAATATAGACCAGTCATCAGTCAATGAGGCTTCAGGAGGAGTCTTATTTGTTCCTCAGGGCACTGCCTGCTCTGCGTCTTAATCAGCAGAGGGAACAAGACAGAAGACTCAAGAACCTTCCAAACATGGAGGACACTTCTGTGGTTAAAGATCAATTCCCCTGGTGAAATTCTGACTGAAATCCAAATTCATCCTACGCAGTTTAACAGTAAAAAACAGTATAACATTTAGCTACTGCACTTATCTTTTAAACCGTTAATGTTACATACAGTACAGGTTCTTACTGAGACTAAAAGTGAACATATCCTTTACTAAACACAGTGAGTGATCTTTGTTTGGTGCACTTCATTGATTATCTTCCTTGCAACCTGTTCCAGAGCCTGAAAGTCAATAAGCTAGCCCAATACACTGGGTGCAAATGGAGTTAATGGGTAATGGCATTTGTATCACATTACAACACGCTGCAGAAGAACGTGGCACAACATATACATTATAAAGATTTATCAATATCAATTAGAGGAAAATCCTAATGTATTCCCAAAATAGATTTATTGCTTTCAAACTGACTGGCTAATTAAAAGAATATTTAATCTAATAAATGCCATGCGGTTGTCTTTAGATAAAAAAAAAAAAGTCACACAGGAAAGGCCATTGTAAATGGTAGATCCATAATCTATTTATGGTTCCAAAATCCAAAACAAAGTCAAGCATTTCCAGCATATACAGACAACAATGCAACAGTCTCTTCAGACGCTTTGGTCTAACTTTAGATCAGTGGTGAACAATCAGCTTGTGTCAATATCTACTAATTAGCACTCCTTCACAGAGAGAAGGGAATTAATCAGTGACATCAGTTTGTGTCATTGTGGTTTGTAATGAAGGCCTGCACACAGTCTCATCGCCACCTGCTGCTGCAGAGTTCAAGTCAATGTCTGGATTGATAATCCATCAGCAAGTGCCATTCAAAACACACACAAATCACATAAGAAGTGAGTGCAGGCAGCAGAGGGCTCAAACCAAGTAGAAATCATTTGTCTACTTTTCTTATTTCAGCTCAGTTATCCTTCAGTACTGTCCTCCTGGCACGATGTTAGTACTGGGGAAGTACTTTTTACCGCAGTTCCCTCTTTTTTCAGGGCCTTCAGGCACTTGTCAAGCCGTTTGATGCACAGTATCACATCTTCACGAGTGATACCCACAGCCGAGGCAGCGTTGAGGTAAGGACATGGGTACGCTTCGGAGTGCGACATAAAGCCGCGGAACGTGTGTCCGCTTATCGTCTGCTCCTTGCCCAGCGGTATTACCCTAGAGAAATGGGATTAAAACAACAGAGCAGTAATGCTTGTTTAATTATTTTAATTAACAACTATTTTTTCCAACTGTGACCTAGCTCAAGCTAACCACGTGACAAACAACTATTATTTAAACAGAATACCTGTAATCTAACTACTAGGAATATTTACAATAACATAGTAAAACCAAACATTAGCAAACAAACTCTACTCTAATTAGCAATGTTTCATTTTTCTGTACTCAATATGAGTGCAACAGCTCTGTGCCTCCGTAGCTATCTACACTTAACAGTTGTGGAAAACCTTAATAAAGCTATTTACAAGAGTCATTCATAGAAGACCTTTTGCCCATTGTACAGGAAACGCTTCTGTAAATGTCTTACTGCAATTTCACTGTAAATCCTGTGATTTTAGGGTTTAAATGTTAAATTTGTCAAATAATAGCTGCAGCAACAATAACCCACTTAGCGGAAACTGACATCTTTTAAACTTTTAAGTTAATATGGCAGACTGGTTAGCAAACATTTATCTACCCACACAGCAGACATGGAGCTCGTTTCCAATATTTACTTTCAGCTCTGATTTTGGTCTACACCAACTCCTGAGGGCAATATCTGGCCTCTAGCTGCTAAATGCTACAATAAGCTCACCAGCAAATTGCTAACTTTGTGTTTGTGATATGGTGCTGGGCAAGGCTGAGAAATATGCAAAAAAGATTTTGGTTTTGAATATTGATTCACTGTTCAGCCCTTGTGGTTGGCAGGGAGTGTTCAGTGGGGTTTGAGAGTTTTTTTGATGAAAACAGCTGCCGAAAATGATACTATGAGAGGTGAGAGTAAACAAAACAGAAAAGTTGTGGGCCATAAAACCGAAACATGCAACAAAGCTCTGTAGAACCGAGGGGAACTGCAGTCGGGTGAAACTTCTCTGTGGCTTTGTCACTACAAGCAACCCCTCCCTGTCACATACAAGTCATGTGATCTATTGTTAATATTGATTTTTTTTAATGGAGGTCATACTTGGCCCAGCTTGATGGCATCTGATCTGGCCAGGTAATCATTGGAAGTTATTACATGACAGGTTCATATTTATTGTGTCATTTGAGATCCAATAAAGTTTTACCTTTTAAGTAGGCTGGTGCTAGTGGTCGTCTCTGCAAAGTTAAAAGCTTCATTCAGAAAGGTAAACTCCTTTTTTGTTTTCAAAAAGAGAAACGAGAGACATGAGGCAGCGCTATATTACCAACGCACTGCAACATGAAAGTGTTTCAGACAGGTGGGTATTTGAAGCGAGAAAATGCTTTTGAGCTGGAAAGTGTCAAACTCTACAATACCGTAAACAATACGCATGCCTCTGAAATTTGGCAGTGTTTCACCACTGTCAGCACAGTTTAGACTCACTTTAATGTGAAATCAATTACTGGCTGGCTTTTAGGACTGTGCGTATGACAGGGAAACCAGCATATTAGAGAAATGCATTGTAATAAAATGTTAGATCTCCATTAATGTGTTTGGCTGGATAAGAGAATAGCTCATCATTAATGTGAATGAAGCCGGCTCCCTCACACAATATTCATGGGTAGCACTGAGGATACTTTATTTATTAAACGTGTATCGTAAATTGCTATAAATGACAAAAGTTAATATGTCTCATTGAAGCATAAATCTTAGAAGTCAATGCTTGTATATAAGTATGCTACTGAGATACAAGGACAAAGATTTTTGAGTGAGCTCTGCACTCTGACCACGGGAAAATATTCACCGGACAGAAATCAGTAGAGGGTGGAAGGAAGGCTATTTCTTTGATGCCTTTTTTAAAAATGCAATTGAGCAACGAGTGGGTTAAAATCCGAACAACAAAAAACAAACATGACAGGATGACCCAAATAAATCATTCATTCAGATATTTAAAATATTTAGATGTGCTCCCATGCTTGGTCAAAAAGTATAGCAGGGAATAAAATGGGAACAGCAAACGCAGCCTCCAACTTTATATGCTGTGTTTTGGCAGCCAAGAGTGACTGAGGCAGAAGGCAACAAAGCAAGAATTGAAAAATCCTCCTCCCTACTGCTAAGAAACAACACTACCAGTGGGAGTGAGAACATGGCAGTCAAAGCTGCGTCACAGTTTGTGCCTGCTGTCCCTGTGGAGACGACATCGCTCTGCGGATCGTAATAGAAGCATTCTGTTAAATTAGGATGGCCAGTCTAATCATCTAAAGTAGTTTCTCCCCCGCCATATTCAGCAGATCCATCTGGCTGATTGCTTATTTCCACTGACCATTCTGTTTAGTAATGCACAGCGCATCCCCTTATTTTTAAGGACGCAGACAAAACCCACTTGAATGCCGACTCCATCCCCAGCACAGACACAAACACACACGCATACGTACATATACACACACACACACCCCGCCACAACATCTTGCTGTAGATCCCCTCCCCATGTTTCCATTTCTAGACCAGAAGTTTTCATACCTCGCTCCTGACACTTGCCGGGTGAACAACATGGAGCCCAGCTGAGTCACCGCCTTGTCGCTATCAGCCTGGAGACTATCCAGGGACATGGCTGGAGGAGAGAGGGGCCACACCCAACACACAAATACACACAATGACTACATGAAATATCCAAGATTAAAGACATGTACTAATACAGGGTCAGAAATGTAGCTTTAACAACTACACCCCACCAAAATAAACCAAAATACACAGACACAGTCTGTAGACCTGCTGGTTACATTGAGCTTACCCAATGAAATGGGGTTATGTGGGGTGTGAAGCAATCGCTCCCCGTGTGCAGAGGCCAGACTCTTCAGCTCCTGAGCCAGGAACGAATAAATCTCCTGCAAGACATGCAGATACAGAGAAGAGATGCATGGAGAGACAGAACTGGAGGGAGCAGGAGCCAAGCAAAAGAACTATAAATAGCAACACAATGCTTCTTTCACACTCCGCCTTATTTTAGCTGCCTTGCTTTTATTGCTAATCAAGCAAATCTACCCACAAGCAGGCCGGTCCACGTCCAAACCCTTTCCTTCGCCACCCTCCTCTCTTTCTACTGCCTGCCTGACAGTAAGCGTTTCCCTCCAAGCATCAGCAAGAGTAATGTGTCCACTTCCTCTCCATCTCTGGTCAGGATCTCTAGTCACGTCTTACATCCACCTCGGGGATCAATTAGAGAGGCAGGAGAGGAGGGAACGCATGCCTTTATTCTGAGATTTTAACATCCACATGTTTAAAACGCACTGCTAAAGTGTGTTTAGTTCAGAGTCTCAAAGCAGTTTGTGTAAGACTGAATAAGGGAGGTGGAGTTGCTGTACAACAAACAAATCGCAGTGTTTTTGTCGCTGGCTACCGGCGCCAGATTCTCCAGTGAAGCGTTGAAGATTAAAAGGATCTGCTCTCTGCAACGGTGTGTGTGTGTGTGTGTGTGTTTGTGGTGTTTCGGCGTACTCTGCTGACTCATACGTTTCTAATTTAAAAGCATCAAGGAGGAAAATATTTTCTGTCATGAGTCAAACACAAATAGCCTTTCAATGATGTCAAGTGTCTCCAAGTGTCCCTTGTTCTCTAATAACAATGGGTGACTTCATCATCGCTGGAGAGGAGCAGTGGCAAGTGGTGGAGCGAGTGCATGGCAACGACTCTGCAGACAATAAGTGTGTGTGTATGATGACACATCCTTAACAAAAAAACAAACATCATCTGCTGGTTTCTTTTCAATATCTGGACATTTTCTACAGTGAGAACATGAGGCCGTAAATTAATCTCAATAGATGAAATGTCTGAATTATTTAAAGCTTTTAAAGGGGTGGGGGGTGAGGAAATCACTCCGTTCTGCAGACAATATGGAAAACTGGTCCTATACATTAATTATGGATAATGTGGACCAAGAGAAATCAATAAGCCTTGATGGAGTTGGGTCATGCGAGAGGCCAGAGGAATTTCCTAGACATACATTTCTTCTACGGAGTCGGTTTTACGCTAATGGAATTTGGGTATTGCATGCCATCCAGTAAGATCATTTTTCAGTTTAGGTCTAGTGCACGGCAGAAAATTAGATATAGATGTAGATGAGGTATTTATTTCCGAATCTTCCCGAGGTCTGAGCGCCAACCGAACCAGATATAGTCCAGCACATTTACAGTACATTTAAGGTAGAGCAATTCAGAGGTGAAGAATGCTGCAGTGCCTACCATTTGAAGAGGGGGATGCTGCATTGTGAGCAACTCAGCTTTAAAGCAGGGAGCCACCGGGGGGGATGTTTTCTGAAACTTCAGGATCAATTTTATCTCGTTGTAGCATACTCCTCCCTCTACAAAGCGCATTCCTCAGTCAGAGTGCGGGTGAGCAAAGAGCTATATGCACACAGTCGTAGTATGTGAAGCATTGCTCTTCAATATAACTTATGTACGCTGTGTTTTTTTCATCTTCAGTGGAAAGATGTTGGCGCAGAGAAACATATTCAGGCCGACTACAACATAAGACCATCATTGCTGCAGTGTGTTTTATACCAATATATTAAAATATTTAGCCATATAAAGGTGATGTGTGCAGGCTCTCACTTTTCTTTCTGACAGGAGTTTCTTGTAGCCACTGGCTCCTAGAGTGAGGAGGGTAATGAGGACGTCAAGGGAAGGTGAGGCCGATGCTCGACCTGGACAAAGAAGGCCAAGAAGGGACTTTGCTAAAGCAGCTGTAGAAATTAGATATCCACTCCTCACCATAACTTTTTAACAACAATAAAAGGAGCATCAGTGGCTGGAAAGGTGAAGCATTTCATGTGTGTCTATGGCAGACCAGGTATCAGTTTTCTCTCACTGTTTGTAAATGAGTCGCGCTGAGAACTGACCTGACACAAAAAGAAAAACTGAAACTGAGCAGCCATGGGTTAGGGCTTAGGCCGGGGATCAGATCTCAGTACTGACCGAAATGTGTTTGAAACAATGAGTATCAAAAACTGTCAAGTATCAAAAACTGGCATCGAATGCTTGGTCAGATTCTTTGTTTTGCTTACGCATTATTTCATCACATGGTTTCCATATTTATCACACTACATTTTACACAAGCAGAGTTTAAAGACTTATGCATCTTAGAGAGTTGGCTTATTTTTTAAAAAGCATTTCATGTTCCTCAAAATAAAGTATCAAAATCCTTCTAATATCAACACCAAAACTACTGTATCATAGTGGCGCGGGCAAATTTCAAATCAATACCCTTCCCTAAGGATGGCTTACTCACGCTCAGTATCAGTTTTCCTTAGTGGTATTAAGTATCATTCATACTTTTTCATTACCTTATTGCCATGAATTGACTTCATTCATTATGTCTTTACTGGGTTCATATCCACAAAATCAACATGTATGAAAGTTATAGCAATAAAATTGCAAAAGAACAATAAAAGTTCTCAATGAGGTGATGCCCAGTAATTATTTACATGAATAAACAGGACTTATAAATTTGTATTTATACTTACATACCATCTTATCAGTTACTGCCATGATTTCACTTTTCATCTCTTAGCCAGTGTTAGTACTCACCAGGGTACATCTTGCTTATCTCTTGTATGAAGGACTCGTCAAAACCTGCAATTATGGCGCCACCTACTGGAACCATGAAGTTCTTGTCCAAGCTCTGCACAAAGGCGTCTATTCTACCAACGCGAGCTCCCTGATGAAAGACATTAAAGAAAGGAAACGCAATTACTGTGCAAGTGAGGACAAGCTCGAGTAGTGTACTTCTAAAATGCAAATGACACACAGACTGGGGAAGAGTGCTACCGACCTGTTGTATAAGGTGCATGCATTTGGACGACTGTACTCCATATGCATTGTTAACTATGTGTGGAATGTTATATTTGGCACACACAGCGGACAGCTCCTCAAGCCTACGAGCCAAAAGAACAAAGTAACAAAAGTGAAAAGTACACTCCAAAAGTAACAAAAGTACTTTTACAAACAGTAAAAAATTTACCTTTGATTTTACCTTTGATAAATAACTGATGACAGACTTCATGTAATTCGATTCTTTATAAATCAACTACCGTGGCATCTATGAAAGCCTAAGGGGGAAACTGAAAACATATTTTACCTATCTGGAACCCGCGGGGCAAAGCAGGACGTTGTTGAGTGAACACACAGGATGTTTTCATCTCCGAGCTCCTTGATCTTGCGTTCAACTGCTTCCAAATCTGTCCGCAACTCATCACCCTCAAGAACATTCTCCACCACCACTGGTTCAAAGCCTGAACAAACAATCAGATATGAGCAAGAAACCACAGAAGCACTCGGGTTTCTATGAGAAAGAAGCTCACGTCTAGCCAGCATAGGGGAGAAAATGCGAACATCAAGTGCAAAGACTTTCTGAATTTTGGTGTATCAAACATTTGTGACTGGTGTCCTGGGATGTAAGGGTGACAGCACATCGCACACTGGGGTCATTATCACCTGCCGTGATCATGGCTTTGAAACAGGACTTCTGGTCGATGCGAGGCCAAATGATGTAGCGAGCTGTGGGTCTCCGGTGACGAAGAGTCAGGAAGCACAGAGTTAAGCTCATTCCTGTTGCCATGGGAACTACAAAGCAGCTCGCCACACTCCGGGCCCCTGTCAGCCAGAAGAAAGAAAGCATGCTTTTAGTTCAAAACCCGAATTAAAGGGGCTCACATCCTGTTCAGTTTACTCCTCACCTGGACTAACAGGATCTGTTTTGGGTCTTCTGTGACTCTGAAGGAGCTTTTCAAAACTTTTTTTCAAATGACCTTGACGATGTCATCAGAGCTATGGCAGCTTGGAATCAGGAATTAAAATGTAAAATGCTAAGTCTATGTTAGAAATGGAGGTGTGGGGTTTGAAAGAAGAGGGTGTTTAGGAGGCAGGGACGGTCTGCATTATGGGAAATTACTGCAAGATCCTGCGTTTTTGGAGCCCCACCCATACTAGCGTCTTAAAGTCAGGATGTCTCGGCCTTTGCTGCATCTATTTTCATCTCTCCTGTGAGCCCCCAGCTTTATGGAGCTGACTACTAAATTAGTTAAGTGGCTCTTTACAGCCTCTGTGGTTGGCACATTTATATTTTTTTCTAGGTGAAGCACATCTTTCAGCAACTGCTCAATGGTTTCAAAGTAACAAAAATTTGGCACAGATATTGTTTGTTCTTACAAAGTATGCAACACCCTTAGTTTGAATGATAAGAAATACATACCTGAGAGCTTTAAGATGTCCAACACAACTGAATTGGTCAGCTTGTTAAGCAGACTGGATCCTGCAGCTTTGGGCTGAACCGCGGCAATATCACCTGACCGACCTATGCCATGGATCAACCTACATAAAAACAGCAGAGTGTCACCACAAGAACTGTTTAACAACTTTCTAAACTTTGTGAAAAGTGCAAATTGGATTTCACTGTTCACTAGTGAAGATTTGTATGTACCTCTGAATATACTTCAGTAAAATGTTGAGGCAAGCCTGACCAATGAATCTGTGTGGATTTTATCTCATCCGTATTGAGGTATGTGTTGGCTGAAAAAGCCAGGAAGAGGAGTGGTTTTTGGTCAAACTACTGTTGGTCAACGGTAAAGAAACTTTCATGCTGAAATACACAATTTAGTTACTATTCTTTAATAACTAAATTCATGGAATCCTGAAAAATGTTTCTTTAAAACAGGCTGATAAAGTAGGGCTGGGTAATAAAAAATGAAAATTATCGTAATATAGTTTTCAATAACAATATCACAAATGTTAAATAAATGTTTGATATAATTCATATGAATCACAAACTAATTAGCGCTGACTTTTTATATTAAGATATTTATTTTGTTGAGGAAAAGGGACTGAAAATGGATTTCTTAATTTTACTTAAGCATATTTGCAGAAAAAAGATTTTATCATAATAGTTTTGAATATTCTACCATCCGATTTGTGAAATGATCCACTGTTTGGCATAAAGTGTTTGTTCTGACCATAAAGAAATGTTTAAACCTACAATTAACCATCTGGTTTCTTCAACTTTCACTCCGTAGCAGAAATCAGCCTTTAAACTTGAAAGAAACAATGATTTGACATTTATCGTGATAATTATCTTTATCGGCTGAGTTCAAAATAAGATTTGTATTTTTAAAATTGGACACAAAATTACACAGAGCGACTCCATTCAAACATTATAAAGTTGATGCCAAACTCTGACCTGTAATGCCGTCTTGCCACAAGGCTGGATGCCACCCGGCCTTCCCTCTCTCCTACACCACAGTTGCCGAGGAAGTTGTTGCTGTCCATCACAGCCAGCTCATTCAGGAGGAGCTCTACGGTGCTTTCATGCCATCCTTCCTCCGGACACTTGCCCTGCAACGTACACAATGGGGAAAAGTGGGCGAATCTGCAGTGACTGCAGTGACCATGAGAACAGCATGAAGGCAGCTGTAGACTTTACCTGCTCCAGTAAGTGCCTGATGAGCTGCTCATGGCTACGACGCGCCTGGCTCCCCTGTCGAATGTAGGAGGGCGACACTATCTTCTCACTCAGGCTGAAGTTTTCACTGTTCATCTCTGTCAAACCAACAGCTTCATGTTAACATTAGCTGACACCTATTATATGGAAAGATGTGTTCATGTGCACTTTAGTTACGTTTAATAGTGCAATCTATGTCTGCAGAGAATAAGTAGGCTAAAACAAAAGCATTAAAACAAATAGTTTATCTGCAGCAACAACAAGCAGGTGCTGGTAAAAAGCAGGATGAGGCTGTGAAAAATCAAAATAAACTACCGCACACTGATCTGACTTTACTGCATTTATTGTGAGCTACACATTTTGCCCATTGCTTCTTCAGGCTTCTTCAAGAGAAGTAGCCGAACCATGTTTTTTCTCTTTATAATGTCTAGCAATGGCATAATCCATGTTCCCATTTCTAATAGCAGCCTTATGCTCTGCCTCTCTCAAGTTAAAGATTCTGTTTTGTTTGGCCCACATATGTTAAGCCACATGGACATTTCAAACCTTTTATGTTATATTTCCTTCCTGAATGTGAGTGATTAAATGTTTTGTATCAAATGTGTTGTAACAATGTGCTCATTTACCACATCTATAGTTCTTATATAGCTGCACTGAAAGCCAATTAGTTTGTGTTGGTTCTCTATACCTGGACCTGACAGCAAAAACAAGGTGTAGAAACTGATAAATGGTTCCAATTTGGGTCCCATTCTAAGATACTCCAATGTTTATTTACGATCAGCTGAACTGATGGTACAATGTTCGGTCACAAACGTTGTTCTGTTTTCAACGGGTTTAAAGGAAGGCTTCAATTATTCTTTTACCATCTAATCTAACCAATAGAAAAGAGAGGCTTGAAGAAGCAACGGGCAAAATTTCAGTTTCAACGTCACAACTGATATCTGTATTGGCATATTCAGTATGTTGGCTGTAACCAGAAACAGCAGTACAGAAAAAGCAAAGACAGAAAGAGAAACTAGCTGTTCAACTGTAAACTATCCTATTTACTATTACCTCTATACTTTGTTAAAAGTTCTTTAATACATTTAAGGGATCTTTATAATAATAGTGTAGGGACTAAAAAGTCTTAATATCTTGTCCCTAAATCTCTCTCTTATGGAGTGCCCCAACTTTATGAAGGGCCAATAATAAACTGTGGGAGTACCCCATTGACCTCTTTCACTCTGTCCATCCCTATTATTGATCAGACATGTCTACTCTGACACAACAGATTCAAAATGGCTGTAGAGTATATTATTAGCATGGACACGGTGAGAACCTCTCAAGTTTAACAGAAACTGAGCACGGGGAAATACAAAATGTCCAATTGCAACTACATATTTTATCTAATTCATCGCAGGTTGTTGTTGTTGTGACCTCCACGTGGTGCTGCTATCTTGGCCCCTGTAAATGATTTCAAACTCAGTGAAGTCTGGATAAGCACATGTACTGTGTAACGTTATATCTCGCCTGCATGTCTCTGGCTAACCCAATTTACTTGGCCAAGTCTTAACAACATCAGGAGAACTCGAAGATGAACAGATTGCCACAGATACCAACCACAAAAACGGCGTGTTATGTCAAGCTCAACGACTCGTTGCAGAGCCTGTAAATAACGTCGCTTTCATGTGTCAACGATAAAGACGTGGTAGCAATTTCACTTAGGCTATTGTTGAAGTTATTTACCGAGAGGAACAAGACCGTACAGCTTCAACAGAGATGGCTCGTAGCAGTAATTATATTGTCCTACCTGCCAGCTGTCATGTAAGACCTCCCCTGTTTCAAACCGTCAAACCGCCTCTGAACTATCAGCAGGCATGAAATCAGCCAGGCAGAACGAGCAGGAAGCAGAGGACGCGCTCCGTCACGAAGTCACATGGCCCAGGAGAGCTGATCATGTGACCGGCACGGCGTTTACCTTAAATTAACACTTTACAGTTTTATGGTAACGTTACGTGTTATCTTTTTAATAAATAGATTTTTTTTATTTATTGAATTGAATTTTTGACTGTTTACTGATTATGGTTATTTTAAAAATAAGTCACTGGAAGAAATAAATGATTAAACGGATAAATGCACCCGACTCATAGGCCTATATCATTTATAAATAACTATATGTTATAAATATTAGTGGTGTGATTTTGGAAGAGTGAAGACTGAACTCATTATGTTTTATTAACAAATTGATGGTTGAATTAATAAATAGCAAACTTAAATGGCCGTTAAGTGGACATCCACACACCATTGATATTGAAGCCTTAGGAAATAATGTCACAAAAGACACCTTTGATTTCAGCTCTTGAATCAAATTTATTAGAATTATTTGCAAAATTACGTGAACAATAGCATAATTTTGGGACCAATCAAAATGCACCTCCAAAGTGAGTCCTTAAATTCAGAAAAAGTAGCAACACCAAAAACAACAACAAAAAATCAATCATGTACATGTTACAAATAAAAAAATGCATTCAAAATGTAACTAACATGAAAGTAACTAAAAGTATTGAAATTAAAAGTGAATATTATGCAGAATGACCCCTTTCAAAGAAAACATTATTATATGCCTATACAGGTATGGTATTTAACTGGATTACTATTACAAATACATTCATGTGTATACAACATTTTAATGTTTAATGCAAATTTGAATGATTTCCTCTACTGCTGGGAACATAAATGCATAATAATACATCATAGTTTATACATTTATATATAAATATATCTTTAGTGTATGTTTTAAATTACATTTTTAGACCCAAAAATAACTAGTAACTCCAGTCAAATATAAAAAGTACAATATTTCTCACTGACATGTACTGGAGTACAAAGCAGCACAACATGGAACTATACTCAAGTATAGTATCAGTAATTGCCCTTAAATTTATTTAGTTACTTGTAACCCCAGGTGATCTTGGATGAGTGCAATTTTCAAAATATTTTTATTATTAACTGTATTTATTTATTACAGAAAGGTGCATTTATTTATTATCTTACTTACTGTTTTATTATTATTATTATTATTTATTTTAATTTTATTTATTTAAAAAAATAAATCATTTTTTTTACTGTTATCTGATCTCGTGTGTTGTACTTACTGCTGTATTTGCCTTGCCGGTGTATGTAGGTGCCGACTACCTGGGCTGACATGTATTGTTTTGTCTGTGTATGCATTGTCTTGTCTGCGAAGCAACAACGTGCACTATTGGTCCAAGAAAAATTTCTCATTGGAGACAATAATGTTCATCTAATCTAAACTAATGATAAGGAATTTGCTACAGAGTATTTTTTAACATGTTCTTAATCTTCAGGGACAAAAAAGCTTTACAGCTTTCAATCTCATTATATTGTTTAAATTTTACCTAATTTTATTTTCATTATGGAAATATCAAAATATAATTGTGTGTGTGCGTTGAAAAAAGAATATGTGAGAAAGTATGGCTTGGGCAATATGGCTGAAATCAATAAGAATGTGTATATATATATATATATAAGAATGTTAATAAGAATGTTGTTAATAACAACAGGCATATATATATATATATATGCACTTTATATATATGTATATATAGTGGTACATTCATTGATTGTATTGCATCATAAAAAAAGCTCTGCAAAAAAAACACTTATCACATGCATGACAACAGTCTCATATCATCATGATTTACCACTACTACTCCTCTAAAATTCAACAGACAATTCTGTAAATTGAATTAGTGCCAGATGAGAATATATACAATATACAGATGGGGCTAATAACATACTGTAGTAATTAGCCTAACTCTATTCCTGTAATCCTGTAGGTTGTAGCCACTGTGTCAGAAAACCACCCAGCAGGGAGTAAAAAGTAAAACACTGTAGGTACTTAATTACATTTATCATTGGTCTACACGAACAGGATTCAAAATGGCCAAATTTAAAGCAAAAATGAAACAAAAAATACAAAGAGCACAAGACAGTAGACTTTCTGGAAGATTTCTCTGTGTAAATTGCGTAAACAGGCACAGTTATATCCATGGAGAAGTTTTTATAGCTGCAAAGGGGAGAGAAAGATGGCAATTTGATGGCATAGCAGGGCTTTCAACTCTACAGCTATGCCAACATCTTGCCTTCCTTCCTGGACCCATGTTCAGACAGAGTTTGGATGGTACGGTCCATTCTTAAATTCAGGCCCAGGTTCATCTTAATCCAGGAGTGCTGGGATGACAAATCAACATATTGCTGATTATACTGATTATAGACTGATTATTAGACTTGTAAAAGGTGGAATGACTGAAACAACAAGCCAAACAGATCCACGTTGATCCAAAGGTTTGTGCGAATGCAAAGATGCTTTCAGCATTAAAGAACTTCAGAAACATGTACTGCTACTTTATCAAAATATGATATTCCGGTTTTTATGGTCCCACAGTGGCCATATAATGAAAGCAATACAATGACCCGCATTCATCAAAACTTCAAATGGACTGAAAAAGAAATGGAAAATGTAGTCTCACAAGTCTCACGGTCTCACAAGGAGTTACAGGACGGGCAATATGCACCTCGAGAAAGCAAAAAACTTGCAGGCCTGCTTCCTCTTGTCTCATCCTCACACCTACCTGTTGCGGTGCGTGTGAAAGAATCCCCAAATCCAGTCCTACCTCGGTCGGTGTCCCGTTTCCATGTGTCTTGACATCAGGCGCCAGCAGAATAAAAAGTAGGCTGAGGGTGGAAGAGATAATTCTGCCTTCGGCCGCCCACTTTTGTGGCAGGCAGTGTCAGTGGATGACTATCGCAGTTGTACTTCACGGTAGGAGTGTTTGGGTTTGGTCACTTCCTGCACCTTTTGGCACTGAGGAGAAATCCCATTGGCCTAATTTTGAGTCGGGGAAAGACTTGATCCGTGGAGAAATCCTCCCCAAAACCTGTCCGGACTGACGATTCTCCCGAAATCCCCAAGTAATACCCCATTTATAACAAAATGTTACAGCTTTGTGAATAAAGGCTGTATCTAATTGTCTACAAGGTAGGCTGGGACATTGTATGGGACAAATATTATAACCTAGGAGGATCGCTGGACGTAACGTTAGCCTACTACTGACTAATACAGACATAGCCTGTTATTAAAAAAGTATTACCAGAGTCTAAAGATTCTACCATCTCCTTGTTTTTTAAAATTTCCATTAGCCTATAGCCTACTGAAATACTGCACATACTAAATGAAAATGGCCAAAAAGCAGTACTGGTCAAGTCCCAGTCCCGGTTTACCAGAAATCTGCCTTGCTGACCCCCACACAAAATAAATGACTGTATGTAGGGTCTGGTTCATTAGTGAATCACACAGAATGATTCAAATGCTGTCTAGACCTGAAATCGGTGGCCATCCAGGAAAGGGAAACATTATTTTATGTGCGTCTCTATTTATGACGTTTACTTATTTGCTCTTTCGTACAATAAGACCGTGTGTAAATGTTGCTTGTATCAGAGCAAGTCACTGCTTAGCAGATATCCGGCAAGTTAACCCATTGTTTTGCTCTTATAGACACAGCTGTTCTACATAACTGATTCATGATGGTGAACAGTCACCAGCCAGTAGAAAGAGTGTGTGTCCCTCCAACAGAGTTGGGAGCAACATTTTTACATATTACATTTACTTAATCACTTCACTGAATTAGGCTACATTTTTGTGACTTTTGTTTTATTCTTTTACTCCACCACATTTCAGAGAACAGTATTGCACTTTTTACTCCACTAAGTTGGCATCCACACCAGTACTAGTGAGATGTTACACACATTCACACACACACATGCAAAAAATACAAAACAAAAAACAAAGACAAAAAAAACTAATATAAAAATTAGATAGATAGATAGATAGATAGATAGATAGATAGATAGATAGATAGATAGATAGATAGATAGATAGATAGATAGATAGATATAAATATATATATATATCCTCAAATTTCAAATGTCTATGAGTCATTAACACTTTCACCATAAAGATAGTTCCTCTATTAAGCTCTGAGATGGTTTCATTTAATTGAAAATTTCAAGTTCAAACTTGTAAAAGCATCCAGTAGTTCATTAAAATATTGGCGAAATGTCGAAAAATTAATACAAGGTTATGTAGCTTTCTTCTGTACTACCTCAATAATCATCTTATGGCTCCTCAGATTTGTCTTGTGACCCTTTGGAGAGGTCTGACCCCTAGGTCAGGAACCACTGTTCTACCACTACTAAATGTATATAAAACAGTTGAAACTTGGTCCACTTCAATTTGCCACAAGAGTAGAATGCTTTATTATACTTTTATATTACATTAGTTACGAACTTCTAGTTGCACTCTGCAGCTTCATGTTTCCTTTTAACTTAAAATATAAACTAAACCCAGTCTGTTCTTCCCTGCACATATTTAAAGCTACATCACTGATGAGTATTTTGTTTCCTTAGTTAAACATTTTGGAAAAGAATTGTCCACAGTCATTGATTGGACACATTTCGGTAATTATTAAGAGCGCATATCAAATTGCCCTGTGAGTTGATATTAATTGAATCAATTTAAGATGATCAACAAGACATAATTCTTTCTTTTTAAACACTTTGACAATCCCATAGTTGACTTTAGCAGCTTCAGCATCGATGACTCACTTCCGAAGGCGTCGACACTGGCCACACCTGTCAACTCCCACAGAGCAAATACGCACAAGTAAAAAGACAATTACAGGACCTGACAGGGTTAACGTGTCCATTACTTACAGTACGTGTTTATCATGGTTACAGCATTGTAAATAGATTTTGAAGGCCGTAATCAATGTGAAGAATTTTAATTTGGCATTTATTTTGAAAGGTAGGCCCTTTAAGGTGACGGCTCTCCTTTCGAAGAAGACTACAATTTAAATTGCAGGTAAATGACATAGTAATCGGGCAAGAATAACAACACAGGTCAAAAGCTTTAACGTAGCTGTCACAACAAGGTACAGCACTTACTAGGAAGTAAATCTCAGATGCCTGTATAGATGTTACTACAGATCCAATGACTCTTACGTGGAATTGGGTGCCAATTGTGCTTTATACTATAGATTCATTTTTTAGAAATGTTATGTAATAATATACATTTAATACACTAACAAATCAAACACTGAACTCTCCAAAATCCCAAACTTAACAACAGCTAAATGTCACAGGAGGGTTATTTCAGGTCAGATGTTTTCATACATAGATTGAAAAGAAAACTCAAACAATATTTAGGATTCAAAATTAACCTTTACTGATAAGAAAGAGACAATAAAGTGATGCATTCAACAACACACAAGCCACTCATACAAAACAAAATGCTCCATACCACAGTGCCATATACCACTGCATTTACTGTATAGGCCTATGTTTGCATTGCCTGTTTCCAGATCGGCCTTAATACAAATACATACAAAACAGCACTAAACACATACAAGCAATGATCCAACAAAATGACCATTAAACTCAGTAGCAAACACGAGATTATTTCTGACTACATGATGGATCCCTTTTTCACACTATAACAGTTTCAACTTTTGAGTTTGAAATCGCATTCATGCTCCATTTTGAGTTCTTTGTGTAACTGACCTCAAAACAGAAGGGGAAAAAACTCTGTTCAAAGAAGGACTTTTAAAATGCTATGGGTTTGATTCTACACCTTGTCCACTTTGTAGCTCACCGAGGCTCTTGTCCTGAAAGCTTGACTTTTTGGCTAACACTCCCACACTAAAGACTACCGTTCTCAGCCCTCAAAATCAGGCATTAATGATAGATGCTAAAACAAAGTCTAACAGTAGCACAAGCAGCTTAGAAAGGTTAGCAGACTGAGTTATTATTTATGCAGAAATATCTATCTAAAGTTTGCTAACACTAGCCACCATAAGCTATTGGTCAAGTCATGCTGTGGCAGCAAAACCCCTGTGTTTACAACACTGAGCGAGGGTGTTGTTATTGGTAACAAAATGGATTTGTAATATAAAGAATTACTTATTTCTTATTTCAAACATTATGTAGTCATGCAATTGAATGGTAACTAGAATTCCTGTAACGCCGATACAGGAATAATGAATGATGAAGTGAAGTGAAGTTATTATAACAAATAAAATGCCTTACAGTCTATTAAGGCATTTTATTTCACTACAGTTTTTTCGGACTCTTTAAAGTTGTTAACATTCGATTGGCTCCAACTGTTCATTACAGTTTACAGTTTAGACAGCTTTGCTTTCTCCTTATTTGGTGTTGTTCCACTGTTTCTGACTCAGTTTAAAATGTCATAATGACATATCAGAGCATATCACCTTGTGTGGCTATTATTGTACATCATTTTCTCCATGTTGCAAACCAAAACCTGCTCTCAGACAATTCTCAAGCTGAATCACAGAGCCACATGTGCAGCAGCTACAATTCAGATCAACACAGACCCTCGTGTGAGTCATTGTACGGTCTCAAGTCCATAGAGGCCTCTTCATTTGAAACAGTCATGAAATTAACTTCCCACAAGAATCCCCCAAAACCAGCAAAGCAGGGCAGTTTTGGTGATGACTCGCCTATGTCTGAGATATTTTGAAACTATTCTCTCACTCTGCAGCCAAAGTCTGTGTCAGACCTGTTTCACTGCTGCCACACTCGTAACAGGATCAAAAGAGTGTGCAGGATTTGGCAGAGGCCTCCTCTGGGACGTTTTTTTTGCTGAGTCAAATGCAAGCACACCCTGTAACGGCGAGCACATGAAGTCACTGGGCAAAGTCTGGCCCTTGTAGTGAGCTGACTTGCTGAACGGGACGCCCTCAGTGTTACTAACCTTGCCCTCAGAACCATGTGGAGTTTATTAACTGCTGGCACATGACTGAGAAAGTGAGTTGGTCTGTCGTAAAATGTTAGTTGGAAGTGGGGAAACCCCCACAGACAGTGCCAACACTGCCATTGAATCATAAATTTAAAAGGAATCGATTTGTTTTGCTGTCAACTTGATTGAAGTGAGTTTCTAGACAGATATTGTAATGAAAGATTTATTCTTATTTTCCAGTGTGCATAAAGTAGAACTGTATATCTACTAATGTATCAAAACAAACTCTAATAATTACACCAACTTCACCTAAATTCACATGAACTGGCTTTCACTTGAATGAGTGTACATCAAACAAGAAAACCGGGCTAAGAAAAGAAAAATAAGAAGACAAAAGCTGTAGATAAAACAATATTATCTATGATTTAAAGTGTAAAATTTATATTAGCAGTTAAGGACATATAAAAAGGGTATTTCTGAAAGTGACAGCTTTTTTCTGGGTGTTTGTTCAGTGTGTCAGTTTTGGGGCTTACTATTATAGATTGCTAAAGGGACGTTACATGATTGCTTACACTATTATAACCACTAATTAAACACTGAAATGAGTCTCTGTTCTAAATAGTCTAAAACTCTTTAAGATATTTTAGGTGTCATTTATGTATCTCAGTTCAAAAATATTTTGAAGGATAGTGTATCTAGTTAGCTACATATATTTCCCAGTTGTAATTATTTTAGCTGAATAGACTGGATTCAGATTACTATCTGTTCCAAGATCTTTACACTTGCTTCCTGTTGGTCAAAGAACTGACTTTGCTGGCCAAAATACTTTTGTTGCCATGGTCAGGTCTTCTGGATCAGGTCTTTTTACTGCTCCCAGAGTCAATGCTGAACATGGAGAGGCAGCATTCAGTTTCTATACAGCACATGTCTGAAATAAACTCATGGAAAACATGAGGTCTGCAGCAATTCATATCGCTCGCTGCAAAGTAGCTGTTATATTTTATTTTACTCTCTTTTCATCTTGTCTTGGTGCATTTCATGTCTTATGTTGCCATGTTGTTGAAAGGTACACATACACTTCTCTTGTCTTACCATACCTTACTACCATGACTATTACTTTTTCTAATACTTCTTTGACCATTACACCTATGGTTATGGTATTTCATTTGGACTACTTAACCGAAGTGTACTTTGAAATACACCAGCAGTACCAAAATGAAGTAGAGGAAGAATTAGAGGAATCTAAGAAGAAAATTAAATGAAATAGCTGCCAAAGTCACACTGAAGACTGAACTAAAGAAATAACATAAAATAAAAGTATTTTAAAAATTCAAAGTTTAACTCCAGTGAACTAATGGGGTCTACTTTCAAACCCACAGACATTAATGACATAAATAAGATGAGATTTGAAGTTGAAATTAATAAATAGTACAATGTAGCAAAACACAGAAGTATGTCTATTAAGACATAACAGTTTTTAAAAATTATAAAGAAATATTGTAGAATAATACAATAAATCACCACAGTTTGCAGCTAATCTTTGAAATACTAATGCTTAATGTAAAATAATAA
The DNA here is from genome assembly GCA_029875015.1 of Lepomis gibbosus. Taxonomy (NCBI): domain Eukaryota; kingdom Metazoa; phylum Chordata; class Actinopteri; order Centrarchiformes; family Centrarchidae; genus Lepomis; species Lepomis gibbosus. The sequence continues at coordinate 1,426 of JAPMOB010229454.1, read as the reverse complement.
TAAAAAAAGTAGGGAGCTCAACATTTGAGACTTAGCTTTAGTCTAACCAATTTTCATTCCATTTTGGTCATTTCATCCTCTTTTTTTTAATATTCTCAGTCATCGTCTTCAATTTGGATTTCTAACACACTGTAAGTTGGGTTTTTTTGGAATTGTGTGTGTACGAAATGCAGTGAAGCCAACATCTGCTGGAAGACAAGATTTGTCCCTGAAAGACTAAATTGTTGTTCAGTTTAACTTTTTAGAATTTTTATCTGCCTATGAAATAGATTTTGAATAATTGTGTGTGCTCCCATCTTTGAAGTGTCAATGTTTATTTTGCCACATGAGTGTCACTTCTTTTTTCAACTTTTATAACTTTACAATATATTTTACTTCTATTATATACGCTCCCTCGTGCCATAGTGAGTATCTATGAACTGCACTACCCATTCAACTGCCTTAATAACACAATTAACTTTCAGCCAAGCAACACTTAGACTTCATCAGACTTACCATATTACCATGTCTTCCGACCCAAAGTTTCATGTCTATACAGAAAAAAAGAGGATGCTATCCATATTTTTCAAATACATTGCCATTAAAATATTCAAGCAGTAGTCCACTAAACAATAGTGGCCAAAAGAGTGTTATCACTAACAGAACAACAGTGTACAAGTCCTCTCCAAGGGAAGTATTTTTAAAACACTCAAAGTGGAAGTTAAGAGTACATTATCAGCCTCAATTACGCAGCGATGATTCAGCTTGACTCACTGTAGCAGTCGACAGATATAAAGGATCCCTTTCCAGCGAAAGGTTCCTGAAAGCAGTCGCTCGGATTACTGTGAAAAATCCGGGAATACCTGGAAGAGTGAAACACACTTCTGAAGAAAGATCAGAGATGGTGTTATGGATAATTTTGGAGAGTCTGGAAAGTCCTTAAAGAACATGTAGATAAACTGGTTACTCTGGAGCTGTGTGAATTAATACTCTTTGTGGGGAGGGGGTTAATCTTGCTCTCCAGTCAAATAGTTTTCTAAGAAATGTGTAGTGATTTGTGTGCAGAAAAAGTTGTCATAACTGAAACTGTGGGAAACAAAACGAGGTTATGACATATCATAAACAAGTTAGCAGGAAATACCTGGGGATTTCTGCATCTCCCCACGACTTATGACAACAAAAAAATCTGCATTGTTCCATCAAAGCTTTGTCAACCTTGCTTTAAGGAATCTTATGCATGTCTTATCAAGTTTGAATATTCTCAAACCCACATGCTACTTGCCCCGTTGGTTCTGAATGCCATGTAGCCCCTATTTTTGAACCAATTAACCAGGATGTGTCTGTGCCTTGATGGAATGAAGTAGTCTTAATTTCATGGTACAGGGTCCCTTCAGTGGTTTACATGCCTCAAGTTGGCTTCCAAGCCATATAGGGCTCTAGGCTTGTG
>JAPMOB010229448.1:88-37427 GCA_029875015.1 Lepomis gibbosus | reverse complement strand
GGTCGACCAATGAGAATGTTAGTCGACCAAGACAGCATCGACCGATTAGTCGACTAAACGACTAAAGTTGACAGCCCTACCAAAGAGTAAAGCTCATGTGCGTGTCTCAGCAATTTTGTATGAAGCCACCTAATTTCCATCAGTATTTATTGCAGCATTACTTCATTTAAAAAGAAAAATATCTCAAGTGAACAAAAAAAATCTTGGAAACTGAGAAAATATTTTCGATTCCTTCCATTTTCATTCAAATGTATTATTCATTACATAAGAATTTGCATGAAATTACTTGGGTGGATAGCCTGCAGTTTATTTTATTGCAAAGCAAAAATTCACCGTTGACAATAGTTAGTTTTTGTTGCCAGAGATATTATTCAAGCAAAGAAGCATACAAATGAAGTTTTGCACCTCGAGCAGTCGTCAAGTCTTTTGTTGATGTTCCCGCACTGAGCTCTGTAAGTTGTTTACTTCTGTAACATCTCATTCAGCCGAAGATATGCATAACCTTGACAGAGGGGTAATGGCACATGAAAAACACTTAGTGAAGACCTGGTTTTATTCACACAGTGTTGTCCGCCTGACTGGAGATGGACACAAAACGTTTCATTTTTTGAACTGAATTATAGTCACAGTAATCAGTTGGCGGATGCGTTGTTACATAAACACCCTAATTTTTATATGCGAGAGTTGTGCCTGTTGGTTCTAGATGAGGAACTTTGTCTCTTTGTCAGCCAAACATTCTGCAGTGTGAATATATCCTGCATGTGTTTGAGCTGCCCCAACAAGTGATTTGAACAAAATCTTGTAAATCTGCAGCCTTTTGATGTTGAGTGCTTCTATGTGCACATTATCATTCCAACAATACGTATTATAGGTTTTATTAATAATCTTATTTTATGAAAACTTCTCCAATAATACATTTTCACTTTCCTTCCATCCCCCCCTCCATTGTACCATTGCTGTGAAACGCTGGCATCCTTATTATGACAAATCTGAAGGTGATCCAGGATTTGCAGATAATTGCAGGATACTGAAGCGTGTACACAGCTTGTACCATTGCTGTTGGTTTATTGACAACAGTGTAATTTCATTCTCATGGTAATAAACAGAATACTCTGCTTATTCATGTGCAAAAGGGAGCTTTGTGGTCTAGGTGTGCTGATGCATACAAAGAGCTCATCCTAAGTGTGACCTTGGCTGGAATATGCACAGAATGCTCTGTGCATGGAAACACACTCAAGGGCGTCTTCTTTCTGTGGTTCACCTGGAGCCTCGAGCCAGTTTGCTTTCATCTTTCTGTCTGTGTGACATTGTGTCTAGACAGAGCTGACAGAGAAGCACAGCGTCTGTAAATTGTCTGGATTCACAGACAGATGTAAAAAGGCCATCCTGGTCTGAGAGGTAGAAGTTTGTCATAATTTGACGTGTGACCTTTTCACTCTGTCTCCACAGACCCACACTTTATTCTCACTGCTCGGGCTAAGTCACGCCTATGTGACCAGTATCGGCAAGCTGGTGGGAGTAGTGGCGCTGAAAGAGGTAAGAAACTTAATTTCCACATATGCAAGAGTTTTTTTTGTTGTTGTTGGGGATTTCCAAACTCTTTTTGATGAAGGTCACCTGAAACCAAAACCTAAGCAGTAAATTTAATTAAATTCCCATAGAGCTAAGTCAGAAAAGGCCCTCTTCGTTTTTTAATACACTTGACGGAAGTCTTCCCTCGCCAGTCTTGGAAAAGAATCCAATAGGTTTTTGCTCGTGATTTGCTTGGAGTCTCATAAAGCTTTTTGAATTATGTATGAGTTTTTTGTTTGCATAATCAATATCCTCTCTGTATGTTTCAGGATTTCTTTGATTTACTTCATTCCTCCTGTCTTTTTCTCGTTATTGTCTCCTGTGTCACTCCTCCATCCCTAAAACTATTTTTGCTTTTCCTCCTTACTTCATCCCATCACTCACCGATCTCTGCCTTGCTGTCTTTTCTTGTCAACCACTGTCTTCCCTCTCACTCTTTATCCATTTATTTATTCGTCTTTATCTTACTATTCTTTCCTCTCCCCCTTTCACTCATACTCTTTTGCTGTCATTCTTCCTGTTATTCCCTATGTCTTCCTTTTCTTACACTTCACCTTTGTTCTTCTTCTCTCCTCTTTCTTCCTTTTGTCTTTTTCTTATTCTCCATTTCTCTTTCTTCCTTCTGTCTTTGTCTTCTTCCTCTCTCCTCTTTCTTCCTTTTGTCTTTTTCTTATTCTCCATTCCTCTTTCTTCCTTTCGTCTTTTTCTTCTTCTTCTCTCCTCTTTCTTCCTTACGCCACTGTTTTACCTCCTCATCCTTCCTTTACTCCTCCACCTCCAGCTCCAGAAGGCCATTGAGGGCTCCACCCGCTCTGGTGTCCGGCTCCGTCCTCCGCTCGCCAGCTTTCGCGACATCAGCAACCACAACTCTGTCGCTAAACCTCCACCTTCTTCTCCCGCTGCTCCTTCCTCTCCGACCTCCACCTCCTCTCCCTCGGCTGCAACTCCTCCCCCGCGTCCCTCCCCCTCTCCCCCTCACCACCACCACCACCATCACCATTACCAAGAGAGTGAAACGGAGGTGTGGATCGAGGGTGTGAAGATAGAGGTGGAGGAGAGCAGCAGCAGCAGTATAGGAAGTGGTGGTGGCAGCAGCAGCATAGGGGCTTGCACCTCAACCAGTAGGAGTTGCAGCTACAACAGCAATCTCACCCTCCCTCCCTCCTCCACACCTCCCCCAGTCCCTTCTTCCTCCACTCCTCCTCTCTCCTCCGACACCCATCTCTCCACCCAGAGAACCCTACAGGGAGTTCTTGAGGGGGATGAAGACAGCGATGATGAGCCAATGGTTTAGATTAGACAAGAGTGACGGTAATGTTTTTTTATAACGGAAAACTTTTTTATGGTGTGAGTTATTTGTTTTTCTGTTCTTAATTTGTTGCTCTGGTCTTTGAACACCCATTTACCTCTTTTTGTCACCACTTAGGTAGAGCATAGATTTAAAAGCAAACAGTGTGTTTGCTTTCAGCTACTTCAAGCTATGCATATTTTCTTTTTGTTTTTGAAGACAGTTTTCCCCACAGTTATTGATTCTGTCTGCTCATTTCATAGACCTTCGCCTAGTTGGTGTTAAAAACACACCCATTTTCTGTCCACGCAACCTCTCAGTCTTTTCTTAATAAGCTCTGAATGTATATGTTTTTCTGATACTTGTCCTGCCACGCATCCTCCTCATTTTCTCCTTCATGTGGTTTTTCACACATAAAGTCTCATGGTTTAACCCTAGAATGATATCTTTTATGCGAAAGCCTTTTTTTCTGCAGGATTATTTTCTTGTCAGGGGGTAATAGTGTCCAAAACAGCATTAATTAATGATTATGGCAACCAAAGCTCACCGCTGACACCGTGAAAAATAAATTACTTCATTGTTAGTGGCTCCTTAAAGCAAGATAACCAACCTGTTAGGGAGTAGGGTTGCATATTACACATTTTAAATCATGAAGAATTCACTTAAAATATATTTCTGAGGAATAAATGTATGATATTATGATATAACGTATGTTATTGGCATCGTCCCACATTGGATTTGGATTGATTAGATACATCTGTGTGTCACAGTGCTTTTCAACACAACATATGTATCTTTGCGTTTCTATTAACATAATATGCTGTGTTGTGTGTATGTTTGTGTGTGTGTGTTCACTGCCCAAACCAGAAGTTAACCCCTACACAGTAGTTCTGCGTTAACTTATCGTTTATGTGTCTTTAAAAAAAGCTTTTTATCAGATGAGAACAGAAGCTATTGATTTTTTTGGTTTTTAACAGACCATCTGGATAGCAGTAGACTAATGGAGCTGCTCAGTCCACTGTGGAAGATTGGCCAAAACCCCAAAACGACCTCTAAATTGTGTGCTGACCTTGTGGATGTAGCCTCCGAGCTCATCTCATCACGGTTAAGTTGATAGATGGTGCAGCTAAAGGCGGCTGACGACAGCCAAAACCCCGCAACATAGGTCCTGGAGATTCTTTTTTTCTCCAATTTTCTCTAAAAAGATTTTCTCCGTATTTGCAAAATTCTGCAAAAAAAAAACAGCTTGTCATTTTTCATTCCAAAATGTGACATCCATCAAGCTTCAAAAACGGTGTCAGTAACAAAGTTATGGCTGACATTCATGACAGTGAATGACAGCTGACGTTTTGTCACATGTGTTAAACGAAGATGAAGATTTATGTTGACAGACAAATATTTTCCAATTGATGCATTAATTAGCTTAATAAATTACCCCATTAGGAAAAATATTTAATACAGAACTGTCATGATGATTATTAGAGGACATGAACTGCTCCTGTGAGACTTCCTTTTTCTCCAAAGTCTTGATTTTTATTCTAGTTCTTCAAACTTAAGGGCAACCACATTGCAACTGCTGTTTGAACAGTAGTGCACAAAAATGAAAATGATTTGACATAATTTTCCTTTTATTATTTTATGCTGTACCTATTTACATGAGTAATGGCAGAGAGACTGCCTCTTTAACCTCTTTAACCATACCAGTTAAGGAGGTGGTATCATGCTTTTTGGCTTTTTCCCTCTCCTCTATTAAGTTATATACCTTTTTTGTGCATGTAATAGGTTTGCAAAGTGAAAAAGCCCAAAGTGAAGAAGTGCAGCCCAAAGGGAGTTCCCATCTCCCACAGAGAACTCTGCTCTGAACTGTTTCAAAACAGCTCGTTTGTAGTCCAGCTGCTTCCCTTTCATTCCTGTGACGTCACAGGGATGAAAGTTAAATGCGCCTCATATACCTCTTGCCAAGCGGCTACTCCGACACGCCCTCAAACACCGATGGAAACACTGAGCTGCAGCACACACCTCTCGTCTCCCTTGAATGGATGAAAGATACATTTGTTACAGATTAATAACTCACCTCTCTGAAACTCTTGCTTCAGTCAATATTGCCAAGGTGGTCGGCAACATGTAGCCTACAGCTGAATCGAAGCCCTGTTTACCAGCTTTTCATTGGCCCGCCCTTTTCTGCTTCTGATTGGGTGGTAGTCCTTAATGATCATTTAGAGTTGAGATGTATCACTCTATAGCTTAAATGGAGCGTTCAACACACAGGGTGAAAAGAGGAGTTGCAGCAATGTGCAGTATGACAAAAATATGGTGTTTTTGGAAAATAAACCATGTAAACCTGTTCTGGTACAACCCCTAAATAAGAACTTGAACCTGAAAATGAGCGTAATACCACCTCTTTAATGTGCTACAACTGTGTTACAACATAGTGTAACATTAAACCCAAAGTGCAAAAATTACTGGTCCCCAAACCTACCCTCAAGCCTCTTAGAGGATGTCTGATTGGTAAACTTTTTATATCTTAACATCTAGAAAATTTAATTCTAACCATCATTAGAACAAAATCTTCATAAACTCAGTTACGGCCATTGAATACTGTAGAAAAAAAGCTATTGAATCTGAAGAGCTGCTCAGTAACTACCTTAATAATTGCATTAATGTGTTGTTGAACTTTTCTCCTTGTGATGTACCCCTCCTTTTAATTTCACTCCATCTCTTCTTATCTCCTTATCTCCTGCATTCAGTATCTCAGGTGCTGCCTTGAAAGTCTTTGAACTTGCAGATTTATCAAAAAAAATCTGTGTGAATTAAATTAATGTGTGTCTGTTTCATCAGGGGACTGATATTTTCTTTTAACTGTCTGTGGTTGTGGTTCATGTATTTATTTATTTATCTTTTAGTAGAGCCAAATGTTATCTGAAAATTTATAAAAACCTGAAACATATAGCAAAATAAAGTTTTATTATGTGAAATCCTTTAATTGTTTGACCTTTTTATTTATCCAGGTCAGACGTGTTGTAAATGCAGACCAAGACAAAGGAAAGGCAGCTCATTTTAACTGCAGACAGAAAGAAAAGTTTCTTCTTTACTCAGTCAGCTGGACCAAGAACTGAACTCTGAAGGTAGGGAAGAAATGTGTACTTTTGCAGTAGGAATCCGAAGAGACGATTGAAAATTGCTGTCGTCTGACCTCACAAATGCTCTTCTGGGCGAACGGGCAAAAATCCCCACACACAGACTCCAAAATCTTGTAGAAAGCCTTCCCAGAAGAGCGGAAGCTGTTTTCACTGCAAGAGGGGTCCAACTCCATATTAATGCCTCTTGGTTTAGAATGGGATGTACAAAGGTAATGTAGGTGTCCCAGTACTTATGTCCATATAGTGTATTTAAAGTGAAAGTGTGTAATTACACAGCATGACTGACATCTCAGTTACTTTAATCTGACAAAAATACTCTTGTCCATGATACACGTGTACTCAAAAAGTGCTGCCTTAAATTTTGGGGTGTCCCTCATTTCCTACAGTCAGGTGTCTTTTTTTTTAACACTTCAGATGTGATCTGAATGTGCCTCATGCGCTTGGACATTAAAAGATTTACAGGATGACATCTCTGCGCAACAAGAGGACAAACAGAGGACACGATGAGTATTGCAGCAGTCCGGGGCATCGTGGGACTTGATTGCTGGCGTGTGAGTGAATCGTTCTCTCCAGCAGCTGCAGGTAAAATCTTTTCAAGATTTCAGTTTGCAGCCTTTGAACTTACAACCACACACAACTCCACTTTACACATTCATAAGAAGTCACTAAAGCATGTTGCTTTCAGGGATTTCTTCTATCATGCAGTATTGATTTTCTTATTAAAATGTATTTTAATGTTTCTGAAATAGCATTCAGAAAAACACACTGCTTGCTGCTGACTTTGCGAAACGAAAACACAACCGCCAAACACACACGGAAATTGTCTTAAAGAACTCAGAAGGATAATAGCAAAGGACAAGGGCACTTCTTTGCCTCCAGACAGTATTGAAGTCTACATGGCCCGGTTTAATGAATGAGTCTATTGTGGTGTCAGAACAGTTAGTGTTTTAGTGCAATTGATGACTACAAGAAAACTATTTCAGCTCTATGAAGAAAACCAATGTATCCAATACTTTTTGAGAACATGTTTGAATTTTACCATGAGAGGGAGGATTACTTTGGAAAGTGACAACGTTTTAGCTGTTTGACTGTAAAGACTTGGTTAGGATTAGGATAAAATAAGCCTAGTTAAGCCTATGAACTTATTGGCACACAAGAAATTGTGCTAAAGGTTGGGTCTTATTATGGAAGCCCAGTATTTGTAATGTTTTGATCTATCATTAGTTCCTGCAGTGGGTATCTGGCTGTGTCGCCATCAATCACCATTCCCTTACCCTCCACTACACAACATATCTTTAAGGTGCCTTTAAATCCTTTACTCGGCAGCTTGTCCCCCTCTTATATCTTTATTGTGTGCTTAGGCTAAATAACAGTGGCTGGCTTGATAGGCAACCTCATCTGGTTGCCATGGACTGCTCAGTTTTCCAACCACCATCACTGTCTACCTGGTTCCACTAGCATATCGGGAAAACATCCCCGTTTATCCCATATTTTAAGGTGGTCTCCTGGTGCCCTCCCTTTTAGCTGTCTCCCCTTGTAACTCCCATAATTTGCACAGCGCTCAAACTTCATTATGAATATTCGTCATACCACAGATTCAAGTTTTGCATGTTTGTCTGATATCACCCAAGTTGCCAGTTAGTCACTTTAAACCCATCTGTCTTGCAACCTGGCAACCTGGCAACCCACAACCCAATCTAAGTGGCGTGTGCACAGCTGCTGTCTTTGCAGGCAGATAAGCCAGCCAACTCATCTCTTAAAAGTGCTGTTTTTATAATTAAGTCTTGGTTTTGGGGTTAAGTTTATCTTAAGTCTAGCTTTAGGGGTTGGTTAGGTATGTTGGGTGCTGTTTGGGGGTGGTGATGGAACAGTGGATAAGACACATGACTGTGGCGTGAGAGACCCAGGCTCAATTCCCCACTGTGATATATCCACCAGTGTGTCCTTGAGCAAGACACTTAACCCCTAGTTGCTCCAGAGGTGTGCAACCTCTGACAAATAGCAATTGTAAGTCGCTTTGGATAAAAGCGTCAGATAAATGAATAAATGTAATGATATGGAAATACATTACCTTAGTGAAGGTGTGAATGTGTACACTTTACAACCTATGGTGGAACAGAACAGCACCAAGAAGAATCTGTTTCCCAGAATATATATATTTTACACACAAACAAAGCTACATTCATACAAACATACATACGTATTATACATACATACAGTCTTACATTCATACAAATACATATCGGTTTATTGGATTTTTTCTTTTATTAGAAAAAGCAATTTAATATATTATTACTTTGTATACTGTGTTATACTGTTTAGGGCTAGGTCACCGTTAAAAAGCATGCACTTTTTTTTTGGTTGTGTCCAGATCATGTGTTTGCAAATGACTCCAAGTGGGTGCCACAGGTCGATCTTAGTCTCAGATTGGAATGGGTTTACCTCATCAGAACATCTCAGTTAGGGCTCAGACAAACTGTCAACCAAAGCACACTACAATAACTATCAAATCAAACAGTTTTCTGTGACTAGGTACATTTTCTGGTCCTGCAGGAGATTCCAGATGTGACACACGCCTCTTGTGTGAACCAACCACTCAGAATTATTTGCAAATACTGTTTGACCTAATTGTTGTTGTGTCCATGTGTGCTGTATTGCAGTCTTCATCTCCTACCTTCTACTTCTTTTCTTTTTTTTTGTTGAGAATTTCATATCCAATCAGTTTGCCAAGTGATTTCAGTCCTGTTTCTTTGGTCCAATTGGTCCAAATGTTTTGTGAATCCATCTTACCCTCACAGCTTGTTTTCAGCAGTCACTGATTTGAAGTCTCTTGTCTGCTTCACAGTGTCCACTGTCACATACATAATGTTCCAAATTTTCTTCAGTAACTTAGCGGAGCTTCTCAGCATTTAATTTGTGTACATTACATCCCACGTTTTTGTCTGAAAAAGTGTTCTCGCGTTTCCTCGGACTCGAAGTGGGTAAATACTTGGGAGGTGGAGGGGGTTGGGGATGGGATAGAATAGCTTGATTGATTATTGAAGTATTAATTTTCTGTTTTTGTCAGTTTTTTCTGGCCCTATGATTCAGTTGGTTGCAACAACAACAATGGAACCATTCTCCGCCTCTTCGTCCCTCTCCAGCAATTGGACGATGCAGGGTGTGACGTCGAACGGTATGCTCTGCGTGACAGATTCAGCGGTCTGTGCTGGGCTTGAGCCTCTGGTTGAGGGGGCATCCTCCCTCAGCGGGGATGGAGTCAAAGAGCATGGCTCCGGCTCTAAGGTTAATGTTACCTCTTCTACCTGTAAAGAAATCAAATGTTTAAAAGGCAGTTTAGGACAGTTGCTACAGTTGTGTCACAAGTAACTCAGACTCTTCCTTCCTATTTATTAGGCCAAGTGTTTACATGTTGTCCTCATTAATATCATCTAACTTGATAATCTTTTTTTTAATCAGTTGCCTTCATTTGTGTATCAGTTTAAGGAAATTCTGATTCCAGCAGAAACCAAAACCAATGATTTGTGCTGTTCCCTTTGAAAGAAGACTTTTTAGTTATAGGGGTAACTGACCTTTGTTAGCTCCTCCTCTTCCTCTTCATGCTGCTCAGGGATATCTTCAGACTCGGGCTCTGGCTCCTCTCCGACCGTCTCCACCACTCCTCCGACCATTTCAGCCATCTGTCCACTCAGTTGTCCAACGATCTCCACCTGCAACCAGTTGAGTTTGCTGATTTAATTGAATGTCTTTTTTTTTTTGTTTCACCTATTTTAAACTGGAGGGGGAGTCAACAGGCTACTGGCATTTCAACATATTTAATCTACTTAAATCAACTCCACAATGTCAGTTCCTGGTAGCAGTCACAGAGAGAAAGAAACAGGCAAAGAAGTCAAGAAGGAAGGAAGTAACGAAGATGGACAAGCAGAATATGCAACCCCCCTCCCCCATGCCCATCACATCTTGGTTTGCCTGTGTAGGACATCAGAGAGAAAGACAGATACTTAGGTAGGTACAAGAGACACCAATGCTGAATCCAAATGCTTAGAGTTGTAAACTTGCGGACTTTACAGCATGCTACTCTGAAGACCGGGCGTCCAAAATTCATCAGGTCTGCTATAAGATGGCATGCAGACTTTTGGCAGTGCTCCATGCAGATTTCCAGCTGTCTCCTACCTTGCCGACTTCCCTGGCAGTTTCTCCCATCATTCATTGCACTACAGATGTGTGCTAAATATGCCTGCTGATATAAACAAAGCCAGATCCAGAACAAAAACAAATTAGCCAAGATGAATGATAGAAAATGACCCAAAAGGCTTGTTTACTATGATTAGTGCAGTTTTTCACCTTTGATGACACATGCCTGAGAAATGGGATCAAAGAAGATGAAGCTTCATATGATAACAAAAGGGTATTAAATTCATAAGATACGCTGCCTAACTCATTCTGTTACAATGACTAAATGGACATATTAGTCCTGTTTGCCTGTGACCGCATTCACTCATGCACCCCTGTGCATCCCTGTCATAGCCTGTCAGATAATATTAAACTATCATCCAATCCGCAAAGTCTGCAGTCTGACCATTTGGATTCAGCGGTTAAGTGCCTACGTGGTGTGCCTCGACCTGTGCAGCTCCCCACAGGTCAGCTAGCCGAGGGTGGGTGGGAGGACCGAGACTGTGGATGGTGCTGTTGGGAGTGGCTTGGAGGGAATGGGAGGCACTATGTGGCCTGTGCTCCATGGACTGTATTCAGAGATAGAAAAAGGAAGGAAAGAGAATTAATGAGGATTTACTGTAAAATAAGCTTAATCTTTTTTCAAAGGGTTGATTTGGTTGTTAATCAATACCATTGACTCAACATTCACTTGGCCAGTAGCCACTTTTTTTTTTTAAACATTTATTTTTGTTTGGAACACAAATTTTGCCACTCACTACAAATTTAAAACATCCCAAAGCTGCTCAATAATGGAAAACAGTGCAACGGTAAGCTATGCATCACCACACATTTCAGCTGGGAGGGTTTAAAAGCCTCGTCATGCCGAAACAAATGACAAAGCAGTTTTATTCTTCCAGCATTTAGCAGTCTTTTCCAGACACTTAGGAGGGGGATGCTTTTGCCAGTTTTTTCCCTTCTTGCTAGTCACTTATAATGGTCTGCATCTACTTTTAATGCCTCGTTAAATTATGAGTCAGGGATGGTGCTGCAGGGAACAGTGGGGAAATGTCTCTGCCTCTTATTCATTGACTTATGCACAGAAAATTGACTGACTGATTGAAAAGCTTTATTATAAATGTAATGTAATATTCAATCTATCCAGTTTCCTTCACAAGGGAAACCATATAATACACACAGTAAAGCTAGCACGCTAATTTCCATTGTGGTCTCGGATCAGTACACCTTTTCTAAGACACAGTCCCTGACCTTTTCAAGTTATTATTTTATAACCCTCAGTTGCTTAATGAGCTCTGAGATATACCAATGCAAGAGCAGCCGACGAGGCAGAAAAAGTCTTTGGGTGTCACAGTTCATCATGACTCACTTCATTTGCAGAACCCTGGAAGTCTGTAGCTGATTCACACCAATAAAAGCCACACAGCCTACATATCCAACCACTTTACAAGAAGTGAAGCCTGTCATTTAAAAGGGCACGTTTATACTTTTAATTTTTTCAGTCAAATCAATCAAGAAGCACATAAATACCATGTGTGTATACAACATGTTAGAATTGGTGGCAACAACAGAGACACATTCAACAGACACATTCAACAGTGCCAGTAACTATGTCTCAAGAATTACATTTATATACTTTGCAACAAATTTCAATTGGCTTGTACATTTTGTACATTGTACAAAATGATCCTAACCTGAGTTTTAAAAAAAATATTTCTTGTTTAGCTTTATTAGTGTCGTACATGGTCGCCATGCCACTCACCTGTTGGTACTGCAGAAGCTGTTGCTGCTGGTAATGGTGAATATGTTGGAGCTGTTGGAGTTGGTTGTGCTGCTGCAGAGTGAAATGAGCCTGGTGCTGCTGAAGGTAACCTCCTACTGTCCCCTCATACCCCTCACCAGGTGTACCCCCTGCTCCACTGCTGCCACCTGGAACAACCATAAAACACTTAGCGCTCAGAGACACAGCCAAGTGTTGAGACACTGAATAAGAGCAAAGATTTAATCCTCACCAGCAGCCATGATGTAGGAGCCTGCAGCAGGTGAGGCCATGCCCGATGGCTGGCTGGTGATTGGGTCCCATGCGTCTGTAGACGACAGGCAGTACAGGCCCTGTGAGACATAGGTGTGAGGCCAGACATCCGCAGAGGAGTGGTGGAGCATCTGGTCTGTACGGGAACAAAGACAGGTGGGAGGAGTGAGACACAGGAAAACACACTTTACTATTCAAAACAGTTTAAGAGGAAATGAAAACAAAGAACAGTGAGACAGAGAGGATTGTTCAAAAGGAGGGGAGAGAATCGGAATAGAATACAATAGAATTTCTCTGCTTTCTTTTACCAATTCGTTTTCAAGACTTTTCAGTCATTTTCTTCTTGTTCAGTGAAAGTCAAGGATTCAAAGTTTGCATGGCATGATTTGTGTAGATATGTTTATTTTTAAATTAAGAACTATCACTATGTAGCATGTATGGGCAGGATTGGGAGGGAAAAAACTTAAGACTCAAGAAGAGACTTAAGTGAGACCTCAAAACCCTGAACTGATTCTTACATTAAAGGCATAGTTTAGCAGCCATACACAGGGACAAACCTAACCTCATCTCAAGCAACAAATTATAATAACTTCGTTAGAGGTATGAATACCCTATTTGCAGCAGTATTGTTATTATTGTTATTATTATAGTTTAACCCATGGAGGCGGGCTGAACAATCAGACTATGGAAGAGAAATATCCCCTCAGTCCTAATGCTTTTTAATTGTTTCTGTGTTTGTTTGTGTGTGTGTCTGTGTGTGTGCGCTCTGTACATGTGTGTTGGTGTTGCACACTAGATAAAGCACAGAGCAGAGCCCATATGGTGGTGTTAATGAGACCAGGGCTAAGTCCTTGTGCTAACCTAGAGGTTCCCTCAGGGGTTGGACAGCTCTGCTTTGCTAAACACCAGCAAGAACTAAAAAAGAAACAGTTTACAGTGCTTCTCTGTGTACAAGTTGAAAGCAGCACAGAAGTTTCAGATTTTTATCCTTATTTTTTAACAGAGTGGGAGAAAATAATTGTTGTGGTTTGTTTTTGATCAAATTACAAGACTTTTCCTTTGAGGTCAGACGGGGTTTCCTAATCTTGCCTCAGCAAATTGCTCTCTCCCCTTCCTCCTCTTTCTGCTTTATCCTTCTATGTGCATCTAAGCTCAGCAGGCATCTTACCACCTGAGGCTCAAACCACAAATCAGGAGATGAGTGTGTTTCCCCAAACTGTTTTTGTTCTGTTAACTGGAAATCCTCTCGTGTTCCATTTTTCATACAGTAAATTTCTTTATTTGAATTATCTTTTAGTCTTTTAGATTTTGGGTAAATTCTCTTCAATGTGCACTTATGACACTCCATCAGAATGTGTCCTGATATTTCAGAAATGACAGGCTGTCATCTGGATTTGTCATTTGAATGTTTCTGAGTAAGTGCCCGGTAGCAGTGAAAGGCAGAAATGTGCAGCTGTGTGCCTGTCCTCCAAAAGTCCTTTACAGCTGGTTGGCAGAATAACTGACGTGGCTGTTTTTAGTTTCCAACTGGGCTCTAATTTTCCCAAACTGTGCATCTATGCATAATAGAAAACATAAGTTCACTGTGTGATCCAAAGACTTTTTTCAAAATTTGAAGTATACAGTGACACTGCAGTATCTGAAGTTCTGCTGTAACTGTATTAGTGGTTTGGGTACATAGGCTTCAATGGCTTCAACAACACAAATTACTCATCCCCTTTCTTTATATCATTTAGGGTGGTGATGGTTTGATTCCAGTTGTGACATCCACCAATGTGTCCCTGAGCAAGATACGTAACCTCAAAACCTCTGACATATAGCAGTTGTAAGTTGCTTTGGGTAAAAGTGTTAAAAAGTGCTAAATGACCAGTTATTTAACAACTAGCTGTAGGTTTATGACTGTTCCAGTAATAGCAGTACCTCTGCTGGTGATGCTCTCCTGGTTGACCTCACTGAGGTGAGCGACGCTGCCCTGGTTGGATCCGGCTCCCATACTCTCCCCATCCATCGAGTTCCAGCCAAACAGAGTTGCCTCAGAGATCGCAAACTGCTGCATGATGCCTGAAGAGGGAGTACGATTAGAATAAATTATGTTGAGATACTGCAGTACTGATATTAGCAACATGTAGTAATAATAATAATATGAATATCTTTTGACTTACTGGAACACAATTACTGATACAGTTCATAAAACAAATCCCAGTCCCAGTGTTGCTAACACATACAGAAGTTAATTAGCAATAAAAACAAACAGGGGGTAACAATAGTCATTAACACAGAGAAACAGGAGATTAGGGTGGCGGTTATTCCAAGCGGGAAATGTATAAATGTTGCAGACTAATATATGTGAGTAAATAGCTCAATTAAATATTGCTAGACATACCAGATGGGCCAGAACCAATTAGATTTTCCAAACTTCAGTGAAGTGTGTAGCAAAATTTTTTTCAATTCAATTCAATTTTATTTATATAGCGCCAAATCACAACAACAGTTATCTCACAGCGCTTTTCATAAAGAGCAGGTCTAGACCATACTCTGAAGTTTATATTCAAGAAAAAGATACCAGGGAAAGTCTTCCTTGTGCCTCTCTTGAGGCATTGTCCATTTTGGGACACCATCAAACGTTAACTAAAACTGGCTTTGCCACTATTTTACAATTAATGTATTTTAAGAATGAGCAGAATAAAGATACATATTATATCCTTGTTTTCTATGTTGTGTTTATATTGTATTTATCCTTTGAAAAAAACCTTTCTGACACTGACACCTTTTTAGTACCCTCACCTGCAGCAAAGCGAGCCTCCTTCTCGCCGTCACTAAGATCGCTGTAAGCATCGTTCTCCATCCTCCTCTCCTTTTCCCTCTGCAGGTTGGCATGTGCCGCGACCCCCGGAGGCCCTGCAGACGGTGTGCCCCAGCTCTGCCACTCGATCATGTGGGCAACACGACCCTGGGCCATGGCAGTGGGCTTGGTCACTTTGTCCTTCATGGAGCGACTCACACCTACAGCAGGTATGGGGGGAGCAGGAGGGGTAGACCAGCAGCACACACACATACACATTCACACACACACACCAGACACACACACAAACACTGTCAAAACTACTTCTGGCCTCTGCAGTTGATGACACCTCCAACTGCGGCTCAGGGGGGGAGTAGAATGATGATGAGGAAAAATGTGTGATGTTGTTGGGAAATTGTTTAATACATGAAGGTAAAATAGATAATGGCAATAAATGTATGGAATGGATGAATTCAGAGAGTCTTGGTCAGTCGGTTCAACGTCAGTTTTACTGGTTGGCCAATGAGCCCTTCTGCTAGAGTAGTTCAAGTTTAAATGCCTTGCTCAATAACCCAGAACTGGTGTTGAAGCTATGGCTGGCAAAACATTTTCAGAAGCATTTTGTGTTATGTTTGTTGAAATTCTATTGAATCAAATTCTCTGACACAAAAATGAAAAAATAAATCTGGTATCTGTGTCTGTCACAGGTCATTCGGTCCAAATGAACTGATTGGCTGGCGTACCTGCCTTTCCACTTAACTACCTATCTACCAGCGCGCACTCTGCCCCTGCACTCATTGTGCATGGAAATGCGTTTTGGGATTGTGGCTCTGAAGATGGGGCAGGGGGTTCAGTTGGATATTTTCAAAATCTCACTGTCTCTTGCTAGCTTCTCCAACATTGCCTAGCCTAGCGTTTGATCTGGCTGTGGAATACACCTGCTTCACAGCCACTACTGCTTTCAAATCTCATCAACTTGCCCAGCAGATATTACATCGGAGGACTACAGTACACTTATCAACACCTTTTTATGCATGCTAATCATCAAAATGAGTCACTCACCATCTATTCATATCAATTACATCATTATCTGCCATTTTAGATGATAATGATGTGACCG
The DNA here is from genome assembly GCA_029875015.1 of Lepomis gibbosus. NCBI lineage: Eukaryota > Metazoa > Chordata > Actinopteri > Centrarchiformes > Centrarchidae > Lepomis > Lepomis gibbosus. The sequence continues at coordinate 21,323 of JAPMOB010229448.1, read as the reverse complement.
ATAAGGAGAGAATGGTGAAAAACACCATTCAAACGGCACATAGAGGTGAACTCTCATAGTAATGACTGGGTCCTTGCCTCTAAAACTCATCTGCAATTTTGCTTAAAAATGTAATGTCTGTATGTTGAGATTCTGCTAAAAACTGAGTAGACCATAGAAAGGTATTCTACTCTTTAGTTTGGTCTTCATCTTGAGTCTCAGAACCCAACAAATTTTGTAAAACTAAATGGTCTGCAGACCAATTGGCATTAAAACAAAGATGTCTTTGTTCTGCTTTTTGAGTTCAACATGTCAAACCTCTTTGGGATCTAATTAAATGTAAAATAGTCAGATAACTATATGACTGAGCGTTCTATGTGTAATTCCTGAATTGTCAAATAAATAAATGAACTAATGAATCTGCTACATGATAGTGCAGACCATTGCAAAACCGGCTACATCTTTGTCAGGTGATGGACTGGAGTGAAAAGGTCAGAGGTCAGGTGACATGAGCTAACCATAGTGACAAATGGATAGGATTGCCTGTGTGGTCCTTTGTTGAATTGAACAGAAAAGGACAAGGATGACGGCTGAAATGCTGACAAACCCATATTAATTATTAAAGCCATTACTCATCTCCTGGTAAACAGAATAAATGAGATTCATTAGACTTTGCTTAATTAAAAACGTGTTACAGAGACTGAGAGAGGCAGAGGAAAGTAATCCTTGGGTGTAAACAGAACATTGAGAATAGTCCACTGGCAAATCTCTGCCCAATTAAGATGCAAATACAGGATTCAAACTAGGGACATATACTCTGAGTCAAATGCTTGGAGGAGAGGCTGATCGATAAAAAATTAAATTAAAATCAAACAGGCATGAATAAACAGAGACAGAGCTTCGGAAATTGCTCCCCCGGTCCAGGGGGCAAGTTACAGGCTGAGTTATAAATAGAAACAGTTTTCCCTTTAGACAAAGAGAGCCAATCTCATTTGAAAATCAAACACTCCCTGCAGAGTCTAATTGGGGATGGAAATAGGAATGAAAGAATGGGTATGAGGGAGGGTGTTGGGGTCTTGGCTATTCAGAGACTCAAAAAGTAATGCTTTACACTGTTAAATGACACCAAGAGATTTATTTAAAGTGCACCAGACACAACAAAAAAACACTTTTTACACAAACACTGAGGTGCTACACTTAAAACACTACACCGCACAGAGCACTAGAGTTTGAAGCACAAAGCATGAGATAGCACAAAAGAGGCACCAGCCACTTGAAGTCACAACACTGCACAAAAGAGTCACTACTTCACAAATATAGGGCCACAGCGCCACATAACAAATACACTACATTACCCAACACGCCTGTGGAGATGCTTCAGTGAGTAAATAAAGTAAGTAAAGTCACTTACTTTAGTTTCTTTGAAATCAAATATCTGATTGAATTTCCATCAATGACTCTGCAAAATGTCTGTCATTGACGTCTGCTGTTGATATCAATGGAAAAGAAGGAAAAGTAGGGAGTGATATAGGAAGGGGCACCCACAGGGGCGGCCATGTTGGTTCCAAGCTCCTCCTCCTCCTCCTCTTCCTGCTCTAGATTGAAGTTGTCTGTTGAGGCAAGTTTTGATTTACAAAAGCCGCCATTTATGGCAAAGGTGAAAAGATAATTCCTGTTTTTCTCTCAAGTGTGTCAGATGGTTCTCTGGCCTGCAGTGCAGAAACCAAGTGAAAGAAGAAGCAGGATGGAGTTGTTATTATTTAAACAAACCACAAAGGAAGATCTGGTCTGGATGTAAAATGTTTTTAGTTAGCTGGGTTTAGCCTAAGTGGAGCCTTTGTCATCCTACTGGCTGCTATGGTTTAAGGCATACCATCCCTGGATCTGGCCAGGGACCTTTGTTTTATGTCTGTCTTCCTCCATATCCATTTCTACAGTGTAATAAAGGTGTGAAATGTCCCCCCAAAAGACCCCACTTCTTACTAAGTCTTTGTAGGGGTGACCCCATGAATGATATTGGACATGTGTAAAAAAAATATGATTCAAAATATCACTGATAATGACTTCTCATTTAATTGTGGCCAAGGCCTTTGTACTTTTGTTGTAAATTCAGCTAGTTAATGATAGGCTTCTTAATTAGTAGGTCTTGATAACAATAGATAATATGATATGGTAAACTAACTCAGATTTTTATACCCAGGTTGTTGTTTATTTAGCAGGAGCAGTAGGCTCCATGATATTAGCATCCTCCGCTTTAAAAATGCTCTAATTTTGATTATTCATGTGCAATTTAATATACACAAATCGATTGATAATATTGATTGATGCCTTTTATGCTTCAATAATGTTTGATGCTTATGTATGATTGTCTGATTGTTCCATTGTTATTATTGCTATTTTTTATTATTGTAAAGCACTTTGTGACTCGCTCTGTGAAAGGTGCTATATTAAATAAATTTTACTTACTTATTTACTTACTAATTTTTTACATTAAACTTCAGGCTTCTAACTTGGTTTTCTCTAGACCAAGAAAGCACAACAAATACAATCCAGGAGGGATGATTCAAGTACAGGTCATTGAGTTTAAAGGCTTAAAAGGTGGCAAAAAACGTGGAGGAAGGAATTTACCACTCCAAAGTTTTTCTGTCCAGACAATTTGTAGATATCTACACATACACGTGACAGAGTAACCTACCAGGGGTTTGCTTGTCTATTTGAAAGGCCAACACAGTGCATTCCTGGATAACTTTGCATTATGTTGTGGTAAAGTTGGGCCAGATAAATATTGTTTGCAGGACAACTGCATTTTTCTTCATTCTGCAGAGTGGAATGAGTGGTTTGGTAAAACCTGACAGATTTCAGTAAATTACTGTCATAATCAGTGCTGATTAGTTGAGAACCCTTTCAGTGTGTTGATATGCTCCATTTACTCTCATTTATTTTGTAGCAGCTCTAGCGCTACTACTCACTGTTACGCCAAACCACACATTGATCATTTGGCTGCTAGACTATCCTGGCACCAAATAACCATCTGAATATCACACTTAACAGAAACCAAAAATGATCTTTTACACACACAGGAAAAGGAAGTTTAGCCCCTGTCAGTTCTCAACAACAACTTCACCCTTGGCCCTCTGTGGAGCATGTGGAATCAACATGGGGGCTGTTTTACCATTTAGCAGCACAGACACACACCTGACACACCTGTCAGAGAGGACTTAGCCAGGGCACCGATCCCATAGGAGTTGGCGGGCTTCCTCTTGAGACGAGGCAGAATGGAAGTAGTGTCCTCCATGGACAACTAAAGAGAGAGGGAGGGAGGTGAGGTGTGGTTGGAGCAGAGAGGGTGGACGAGAGAATGCAGGAGGAAGTGAGGGTGTAGATGAAAGAAAAATAAAATGCAATGTGACGGGAAAATGACAAAATAAGAATAGATGAGAGAGATAAGAGATGAATGCAAGGAAGAGAAAATGCAATAAAAGAAATTAAGGCGAAGAGAGCAGATGATTGAAGATTCAGAAAATAGTTTGAGGGAGATTGAAGAAGAGAAGGGAGGTTGCAATAGAGGGAATAAGAAAGGAGGGTTAATTATTCAAACACTTTGTAAATGACTTACAGGGATCATTGATTGAAGTGAATCATAGATATACTGTGGCTAAAAAGAAAATGGATGTATACATGGTGATTCATAAGCAATTTAAATGGCCAGTTTTTTGTGAGCAGCAGCTGGTAATTGGCACAAAATCATCATGTACAACTTGATGACATGGACCAATTACTGATGGATATATTGTTTTCACTAGTAATATGTAAAGTTATTACTTATTCAGCCTTAATATTTGATGGGTAGATAAAGGAAACAGGGGACAAGAGATTTATTTATTCATACAGGAGGATTTTAGGAGAAGATGTTTATATGATAATGAGAGAATGTTTTGATTGTTTTGCTGAAGGATTCTTCTTCTGGGCAGAGACTGAAGCTTAAACCTGCATTCTCCAGTTCAACAGTCTCTTCTACTCTGCCTTCCTGCATCTCAGATGCCCTTGGTTATTTCCACCCTTTGAGTGGAAAAAAAACTAGGAGCTCATGTGAAATACAGGCATTAATACGAAGCGACACGTGACCCCCTCCCTCCTTATAAATACCATCGCTTGATAGAGCATCAAACGATATAATGTGAAAATTGTGTGATATTTAAGGTTAAATTGACTCATAAACATATTCAACATCTCCAGGGCACTTGTTTTTGTGTTTGAGGAAATAAGAAACTAGCCAGACAGAGAAAAATACTCCATCAAGACACTAACCCAACCTGAAAATTGCTCACGCTTTTGTGATTTCTCCTGTACTTCCTGGTGCCACTGCTCATTGCAAACTAACCAGCAGACTAATGAACACAGAGACAGAGCCTGGCTCTTAATGAGGTCCTCCCAACAGCTAATTACAGTGGGAAGTAGTAGGGAAAACATGTGGACTCTGTTACATCGGGGATTGCGTGACAGATGTTATGTAATATTTTGAGTTAAAGTGCATTAATTAGTGTGTAAAGGCAAACTGATATTATCTGGTCCCTCTGTGGTGTACAAGTGGAGTATCATCAAAGTGTTATCCTATCTGTTGTGTGTCATTTGCATGTAACAGCAACATGGTGTAATGGCACAGCAGCCAGTACATCTGCAGGCATACAGGTATAGTCATTATGGGAATCCATGATGTATTTCCCCATCCATTAGTCTTGTGTTCATGTTGCAACAAAAACAGAAGTGACGACGTATCATATTTCTTTTCCATATTCCCTTTTTGCTTTTCAGTCTTGTCACACAAATGTGTAAACAACAGAGTTGTAGAGAAATGTAAACAATTAGAGCAGCAGCATTGTGGGCTCTCCATATTATTTAAACCTGTAAAACATTTGAGCATGACATTGATCTGCTCAGCTGTCTGCTGTTGGTAGGACAGCAAAACTGTTAGCTACTGTTAGCTTCATAGTTAGTTAGACTTTGTTGTTTTTCACAGCACTGGACATCACAGGGAAGAGACACATCATCACACACCAGTGACACATGGAAATACATGAAGTACAACAAAACAGACATGAAAGTAAGACTCGTCGTTTCCCTACATCTTGCTTGCAAATGTTTTAAGCTGCATTCATCAAGATTTTTTTTGTATTGATATTATTCAAACAATGTATTTATGGTTACTGAAAAACAGGTAGACGCCTTCACTTGGTTTAAGCGAGAAAATGTATGCATCGTAAAACTTCAATCAACAATAGAGAAATAAATGCAGGTCTCAATTAGATCCCTGTTCTGGTTTTTACAGATGTTCTTTGGATGTATAAAACCTCTTTAAACCCACCGGGTCACCTTCTTGAGCTAATTCTAAGATGCTTAGATCGCGCATGGCGATATAAATGTTTAAACCTTTGTCGTTATGGACATGCTACACATCATTAGGTTGGTTAGAATCTCCACAATTTAATCATTTAGTTCATTTTATAGAGACAATATGCACCAAAACATCTTTCATTCAGATTTACCTGCATGGGAAAGGAATTAAAGGCCTGTTCCACATATAAGCAGGGTGAGTTCAGTAGTTTAAGCAAATAAAAGCCCGGGCTTTTAATTGAAGTTTTACGGTATATTTCATCCAGGGCTTTGATGTATCGCTATGGATGAAAGTTTCTTTTTAATGCAAAGCATGACAGGCTGTCAGACAAGTTTGATAAAACAACTAACAAATTTACTAGCATTTCACCTAAACTAGCAACACAAACTTGGTCCACCTGGTTTGAAAACCATGAGTAAAATAATTCAGTAATACTATAAGAGCATTTCTCCAGACCTCTGTTGCTTGAAACAGAAGTGTGTCTTTGTGAGATTATTTGCCTCTAAGCATATTTGAGTCAACAAAATTCACATTGTGTAAATACATTCTGCTGAAGGTACAGTTCAGTAGCGATGCACTTCATCATGCATTGCTTTCGCTAAAAACTAGGACTTGTATGAAGGCTTGAGCTATGGATAAGATAAGCTTATTACAGCCTGTTATCTGTGACTCTGTGTATATATATGAAGCTTGCAGTACAGTAGATTAGCAGAGGGCCAAGAGAGGAGACGGATGGGAGGGAGAGTTTAAGGGGAGAAAAATAAAAACTGGGGGAGAAGAGAGAGGGAGTGGGAGAGGGAGATAAGAATGTCAAAAAGAGGCAGGAAGGAAGGATAAACAAGCAGGATGTCAACTTATGTACTCAAAGCTTAAACTCAGGTAGTGGTTGAGTGATGGAGAGGAAAATGACTAGAAGAGGACATTTGGGGAGTGGAAAGAAGGAGATTTAAACAAGGAGACTTACATTGATTCCTTCCCAGGAAAACTCGGCACGGCCATGCTGGGGGAGGGAGAAGAGGGGAGGAAGGAGAGGGAGGAGGGGAGGAGAAAAGTACAGGTATAGCAAAGGTGGGAAGAGAGGAAGGAGATTTGACAGAGGGAAGAGGAGTTTGGGGACATAGAAACTGGTCTTAAGCCTTAGTCCTGAATTACAGTAATTTTAACATTTATATTTTGGATGTGAGTCAGCACTTTCCTAGTTTGGTGTAAAGTATAACATTAAAGTTTTGAAGGTTAATAAAAAATTATTTGCATTAAGGCATTTCAATGACAGAATTACAGGTGTTTTTATTGTCTTGAACTGCTGTATACTTTAGGCTAATCTAGTCATAAATTGAATGAAAATTACTATTTTTAAAGGCAATGCTGCATGTGCTGTGACTGCCCCTTGTAGAGCTTCAATTACATTCCGAAATTTCATTCTATACGGTAGTGCAAAATATAACAGTTTCTCCATTTTTTAGTCTACATGGTGTTTGTGTATCAGGAGCTCTAGCTTTTGTGATTTGAACAGGCGCTTTAAAACAGTATACTGTAACACACAGATACATGAAGGCTACAGAATTAGCTGCGCAGTGCAGCGTTTATTTTGATCAGGTGAGTCAAAGTGTAGGAAGAGAGACAGAGGGGGAGATACAGAACTTGTGTAATTGTGTGTAGTGCTGTGTTTTGTGTGTTGTCAGCTGCACCGTCCCTCTGTGTCCATCTACACTGCTCATAATGTTTAGGTAACCAATGGATACCATTCAGCGGTGACCTTGTTGCCGGGGGCAACAACAAATGTGATGGGTAGCCAAACCTGGACACGATTTTTTGTGCGTCCTCATATGCATGCACACACATACACACACACGCACGCACAGAGAGTCATGCATATTCATCATACTGTACAATAGACACAAAGACAGGGAAAGGAGAACATTTTCGAAACAGTGGCCGCTCTAGAGAATATAAAATACACTGCTGTGTACAGCTGTGTTTTATATTCCCCCTTTTTTTATATATATATTTTTTTTTACATCAGGCGCTTTTGTCATAGTGCCCCAAAGCGTTTCACCACTGGCTCTTAAAGCTTGTTATCACCGTTGTACAGTTCAAAGCCACAGATCACAGACTGCATGAGAGGTGAAATGAAAAATGCCCTAAACTTTGTGTCAAAGTAAATGCCAGACTTTATCTTTGGTCCTTACAAAGCTGCTGCTACTTCAGAGGCTCAAATTGATTTTAGAAACATTCAGGTGTTTAATTTATGGTCATATCTTTATTCTTTAAATTGGTTTGCTTTTGCAGGACAGGATAACATTTTATATAGCTAACCCTCTAGTGCAGAACGCTCCCTGTAATGTCAAGCAGAAACTAAAATCTGAACATTTATGACAGATTTTACTTTGATTTTTTGGCCTTATTGTTTATGAGAAATGCTATCATGATTATATTATACCTTACTTTAACCTGCACTTTAGTGTTTGTTTCATTTACCAGAACAATAGTCAATCCGATTAAGTGAAAGTGTGGATAAATTGTTTCTATTTGTATGAAGAATGGTAACATAAGTGCTTCTGGTGTCCCTCACACCGACTAATGGATTCAGAGATGGTAGAAAAAGTCATTTTAAAAGAGAGAAAAAGCCTTAATCTGTGGGAAAGGTGTGTCATAAAAATCCAATTTCAGACGCTCAAGTGGTTAAGAAAAAAAAGGCCTTTATTAATATGGGCTTTCACACTGACAAAATACACCAACCTTATTGGCGCGCTTGCCTTTCTCAGGTTGCCTGCTCTCTATTGCATTTGTAGTAAGAAATTGTGAAGCTACACAGCTCCAGTTTCCTCGTTGATGAATCCATTGTAGTTAACTTCACCCAAAAGTCCACCCAGTATTAGATATCAGTACTATGTTTAAAGCACATTTAACCAAACCAGCTCTATCGACTATGATGCTTTATACCAAAGTAAAAGATGAAGAAGAAGACATAGACTGCTCGCTCTCTTCATTCTGCTGTCTTGTTTGTAGCCGACATTAATAACAAATTCATTAAACAAATAGATTGAATCAACAGCATTTCATTGTGTAGGAAGGTGCTCTTCTCATATTGCAGCGTCAAATGTGATTGTGACTTCAGATGAATGAGAGGCGGACACATAAAAAAATCTAATCTTGTGCAGCTGGAAAGGTGCCTCGTTAATTCCTATATGTGTTTGTGGTTGCTCAGAAAGAGGCATTAAAGATAAGATATTAAAGAGGAACAGTGAAACAGGTCAGACGCCTTTTCATATTATATTAGTGTTACGCGTAAGATCAGCTATGGACAGAAGGTCATCTAAAGAAAAAAACAAACAATAATAAAAATGCTAATACAGGCTGGGGGAAGATAGACAACCCCATTAGAATTTGGCAATAAAAGAACAACAGAAAGCAGTAAGATGGAGCTCGGCCCCTGTCTTTGTATTTATTCATGCTTTAATCAGCAGCTGCTGGGCTGAATATCTACATGAATGAATGTGAATTTTGGTCTGACTTGGTTTAAGGTCTTATTGCCCTGATTAACATGTTTCATCTGGTGTCAAATATAGGGGATGGTTAGCAAATTGAAACCATGGGCGAGCTAAAAATTGAAAGCCAGAATTAATTCTGTCTTCCTGAAAGGCCCCTTTCGCTTTCTCCATGGCATCGATGTAATATTCATGTCAGAGATGTTTATTTTCATGACAAGTGAATGAGGGATGAGAATAATCCGCGTCTAACAAAGCAGCCCCTGTGATGGCTGTGGGATTTAGAGACACGCAAGTCACCAGTCGCCACGATGTGTTTCTGCGTCAGATCCACATTAGCAAGACCAGGGAAAGATTTGGGTAACAGTTCATACAGATACATAAACATTCACACCTGAGACAGAACTGAGCCTGAATAAGAATACACCACTTGTTAATGACTAACACCCACAGTGTAAAACTCACACAGCTCCAAATTAATTGATTAATGGTTTGTTTAATCTGAAAAGCAAATGAACACGCTCAGCAGTGGGGCTAAACTGATCTTTCAGTAACTAGGATAAATGACTCACATCCGTGACAACAGAGAAAGATGTATTTATAATGCATCTGATTATTACTCATAAGTGAAATATACTAAACTATAGCAATGTATTGTTTTATGGTGATTTAATCTTTTGTTAAATGCTAATGTATTCAGTGACATTGAGTCATTTCTGACCTCTGTCGACCCCTGTTGTTGTCTTTTGGGAAGTCAAACAACTCCAATACACAGAACATGAAGCCCTTGTACTTTCAGTGTTGCTACAATAACATAAACTGATAAAGATGAAATACATTGGTATCACCTCCTAATAAATATGTTTATGTGGCTGATAATAGTTTATAAAAATAAGACATTAATAAAAACAACTTTTGGGTTGCCAGGTTATGAAGAACATCTGCATCTGGTGGCTGCTCTTTAAAACTGTAAGAACCCAAATTTATTAACATCTGTAACTGAGGGTATGACTTGTTAAAAAGTGAGAACTGCCAACTGTGATCCATCAGTTTTACAGATGTAATGCTAATAAACAGATTTGGTTCAGTTAATCTGGAGCTTTTTTTAGAGGTCAAACAGCCACTTGGAGCATAAAGAAACACAAAGTCATTCTGGAAACGAAGTGCTTATTAATTGCTTATTAAATATATAAAGTATTGGAAAAAATATTTCTTAACCATTTTTTTCAACTCATAAATACTATATAAAAAATACTTGTTGGAATGTGCTACCAATATATTGTTAAATAAGACTGAGAGTCTACAGCCTAACTGCTCTGTGAGGTAGTACGCAGAGCAGCGCTATAACTAAATGCTAACTTTATCATGTGCACCATCTTAGTTTAGTGTAATAGTATGCTAACACTTGCTAATTAGGACTAAATACAAAGTACATTTAAAAGATGATAGTGCTAGATGAAAAAGAATGATTAAAATTCTTCCTGAAGGAGAAATGATGAATGTGTGGACCAAATCTCATAGAAGTCTGTCCAATAGCTGTCAAGACATTTCACTAAAAACCAAACCATTCATCCTCTGGGGATCCTTAGAGTCATGCCTCTAGAATAAGTCTAAGATACAGCACAGTGCATCATTAAATCTTGAAATCCTGAAATCTCAGAAGCTGGCCCAGCCAAGCCTTGGTATTGATCAATGATTCTGTCACCCTTTGCAGATAAATTATTTTCATTCTGTGCTATGGAGCAGAAAACTGCAGGTATTGTCCTCTAAATTATTCAGTAAATACAAACACAACAGGGTTCAGGGTCAGTATGTAGCTCACATAAAGAATTAATAACTGTGTGTAGGATGTTCCAACCATGATTTATAATGATCAAATGTGTGAAGAGACGCAAGAGGCAATAGTGGTGTCATCTCTGTCCTTGGACTGTGTGTGTGTGTGTGTGTGTATGTGGGAGTGAGAGTGACTGTGTGTGTTAACAAAGCTTGCGTCAGAGGTCGCAGGATTTGGATTCAGACGCGTCCCTCAGTGTGTGAATGTTAAGCTCTCATGGTCAACCGAGGACGAAAAATCAGGCCTCATCACCATCTTTATAGCGTGTGTGTGTGCTTTTATTTTGTATTCAAATAGACTCCATAAAGTATATAACAGATGAGCCCTTCCCTGTATCCTCGTCAATTGTGGATTTTCCTGAATCGAAGTGAGATGCAGCAGCTTTATGCGAGCTGAAACTCAAATCCATTCAGCTACGATAACATTGACATTCTCTCAGTAAACTGTCATTCTCAGCTTTAACATTTAACTATCTGTCCAGCTGGTTAAATAAGCTCTTTATTCTGATGGAAATTATGCCTAAAAGCATTTTTCCTGGAGCAGATAGTTTACACAATAAAAACTACCTTCCATCCATCCGTCCATTTTCTAAACCTGTTTATCCTGTTCAGGGTTACAGGGTGTATAAACCTATTGGACCAGATGCAGGGTACATAATTTCTTCAACTTTTCATTGTTGTTGTTATTTTCTGCTTTCTAATAACATAATGTTCTGTAGATATACTAAACAGTCATATCAGAATGATGCTGCCATTGGCCATTTCACTGCATTTCACTGTATGCAGTAATTAATATGACAAAACCTGTTGAACTTCATCTTATAATAATGGTAACAGCTGTTGATTGAAACTGAGAATCTGTTCACAGAAACAGAAAAAAGGGTGAAGAATGAACATTATACATTTGGTTAAAAGCTTTAAAGTTTATCAGTTGCTCAGCAGGACAATAAGTCACATAGAGAACAAAATAGTGCATAGGTTTTGTCCTACATGCAAGATAAGCAATTAATTTTAAGTTTTAGAGCTGTGGGATCAGCTTGCTTAAAGAGATGCTAATGCTTGAAGAATTTCATTTAGTTTCACATGATGTGGAACTGCAGATTCAGAAGCTTTTACACTTAATAAAATATTCAAATCCTGATGGGAAACATTACAATTTTGGCATGAAAATGGAAAACATTAAATAAATTGAATAATGGTAAAATGTCTAGCAGTAGCTTTCAAGAAAACTCCTTTGTGGTATCATCTTTCCGAAAGTCATTTGGAGTCAAAAAACCCTGGATTGAGGGGAAAATGCTAATGGTGATAAATTAAGTCTTGAGTTTAGCTGCAGCTAAATCTCAATCAGATCTGTTTGTGTTCTCCATCCTTTTAGTCAAACTTGTGTGAATTTCGAAGTCATATATCCTCAGAGGAGATCAGAGATAGGAGCACTCAATATTGATCTGACTTTTAGTGAACCACAAACAGGCTGATGTTTCAGCTAATGTGCCTTTCACTGAGCCTAATGCTTCAGGGATGTTTCCTCACTTTAGTTGACAGTGTTTAATGTGCTAATGTGAGTCCAGCACGATGAGCTCATACTTTTGATTCCCGTATTCATTAGAAAACATGAGCTATAGTTCGTAAAGTTTTGATGTAAAGGGTGCTTGGTGCATAAAAAAAAACCTTGACTTTAAAAAAATCTGTTAGGAATGACAATGTCAGTCTGTTGGGCAGTCCACACTGAAACTATCGGATGGATTGTGATGATATTTGGTGCAGATGCTCATGGTCCCCAGTGGATGAATCCTACTGACCTTGGTTATCCCCTTACTCTTTCTCTAGTGCTACAATGAGGTTTACTTTTTTGGGTTGTTACTGAAATCTCTCAACAACTATTGAATGGATTGCTCCAAAACTTGGTACACACATTCATGTCCCTCTCTAAATGAACTTTTATAACTTTGGTTATCTCTAGACTATTCATCTAGTTTCATATCACCAGGTAAATATTTTTAATTGTCCAACACTTTATTCCCATCAGCATCAGCTGTTCCTTGTGTTTAGTGCTAATCAGCAAATATTGCCATGCTAACACGCTAAAACAAGATGGTTAACATCAGTATGTTAACATTGATAGCGTTACAATGTTGTCGCATGCCCATGTAGCATTTAGCTCAAAGCATCGTTTGCTAGCATGGCTGTAGACTCTACACCTTGTTTTTTTCTTCTCTGGTCTGAATTTCTCAAACTATTTGTTGTTTTACATTTAGATCTCTCTGTTTCTAGACCTCAGATTTGTGGTTCTTATGTTCACAGCCTGTATTTTTTCCTTCAACCTTTAGAATAGTGATGAATAGTAAAGTTTCTGACTATGGCTGTAAAGTGTTTAGTATTTATAGTAGCAATTTATACTCTGTATAGTCTTTATAGTCTGTAGTGTTGTTTGTCACACTTGGTCCAGGGCCCCCTGTTTCTGAGTCTAAATCATCTCTGAGCTCCTGCATTATATTTTGACAAGTCCTGCTGCACCTGCTGGCCTCTCTCTCTCTACAGGTCTATAAATTACGTACAGGAGTCATGTTTAAGGAAGTAAACAACTTGAGGGCTGTCATGGGATCAATACTCAACAGGAACAACACTTTGTCAAAAATGAAATCCACTACTGATGCCATGGCCACCAAATGTTTCTGTTGGTGGCATGAATATAGAAATAATTTCTAACACATTTGTTCTCTCCAAGGAGGAGGCAAGTGAACAGAAATCAGCAGATTACAGGAATGTTCCTAATTTTAAGAGTCACTTGGACTACAGATACCTACCACTGGCATGAGATGGAAGCTACAGATTATTTCTTTCTTACTCTTTCACTTGTAAGCTGTAGTTAACCCAGCAGTAATGTATTGATGTCAATACATATGGCCTAATATGAAATCTTAATACGGTAATGAAATGTCTGGTTCATGTTGGCCTTCCAAACCCTGTGTAGACGAAAAAATGACCAGAGATGGAAAAACTATCCAATAAGATGGATGTCTCTGTTTTTGTCTTCCTCTCTCTCTCACACACCCTTGCCGCTCTCTCTCTCTCTCCCCAGAGTCCACAGCTGAGAAGTGATACATGGCTCAGTAATAGTCTGAGCCCTGGGGAGAACGGCTCTGTGGCCTTGGTAAGAGACTATCAACACAAGCACACCTTCACACCCAGTCACGCACAGCCAGTCATGAGAGTGCAGGCAGACACACAGGAGCACACAAAGGTTTGACTAATATGAGCTTCTGAAGGCCGACACTAATATCTTCTGCCAGTATGTTCTCATTTTATTCCCCCTTTTTCAATTTACGTGCCAGATATTGAGACATGTTCAGTTGTTTTTATTAATATTCTTCTTACCTGGTTCGAAAAACCCTCTGAAACAACATTTAGACCATCATGCATTAGTCTTGAATGAAACGAGACTAGTTCTTTCAGGATTATTAGAACTTTAGGCCGGGTGTTTCGGCCTTAAATATTTATTATAAGCCAGTTTCTTTTTGTTCAGTTGGAAATAAACTTTAGTATGTGATACATTACTGATTTTTAAGTAAAGGATAAATTCACAAAACACAATCAAACAGTTGGCAGATACAGTGTAGTCAGGAAGTAATAATTCTCTCTACTGTAGCATATTGGATTTAATATGAAACAGTGATGGGAAAGTGATGATTTTCAGCTTTATTTGACGGTGTTCACTGTTCACTTGATTTACATCAAGTGAACAGTGTAAGAATTGTAGCCCCCAACTCTCCTGGGCCATCAGACATCCTTCCATCCACTATCTCTGTCTGCTTATTGTGCAGGAATGCCTAAGCCTTTCCCTGTCTCTCACATCGGGTGAGAGACAGGGTACACGCTGGACAGGCAGCCAAGCTATCACCGGCCTGACACATGCAGGCAGACGACCATTCACACCTCCTATAATTTAGTCACTAATTAATCTGGGGGGCGTGGGACGAAACTGGAGCACCTGCAGGCTCGGGACAAATATGCAAACTGCAAACAGAAAGGCCAACGGATTCAAACTTCTTGCCATGAGGCAGCAGAGCTGATTAACATAAACTTTCTAAAAATTAAAGTCTTCATATATAATAAAAAATCTAATCAAATCCAGCCTCTCCTCAGTGCTCCTCTTGGGGACATTGCAGTTTTATGGTGTGGGCCTTATCCACTCGGCCACCAGGGCTCCCCGTCATATTTAATATTTCAGTGACTGTCTGAAGTCTAAAGCTCACAGACGTCCCTTGTGATATTCTGCCAGACCTGTATAACAGTCAGCTTCTCCTCATCTTCTGGGGCTTTTTGTCTTCAGTAAAGTGAAGAACATCCCTCTGTTTGGACATTAAATCCTTGGCTGCCTTGTCTATGTTAGAAAGATTGTTCTGGTTGGTGCATTGTCTAAATATTGTGTGACTATGTATTGAAATGTGTCCGACATTGCTTTATATAGAACAGGAATTAAAAAAAAGACCCTCAAATTAAAGTTAAGCGAGAGCACTTTAATCTAGTGGTCAAAAAAAAAGAGTACTCCTCTGATTTCGCCCAGCACTCCTTTAAGACTGTCGGACTCTGGATGCAGCAGAACCATCATATTTTTTATTTCACACATTTTTCTTTGTTGACAAAAACATTACCCACAGCGCGACTCCATTACACACAGATTCAGCCAGATATTCAGTTGCAATATGCAAGTAGCGGCTAATACAGCCTTGAACTGCCAGCCTCAAGCAGAGATGAGGAGTGTGGTACAGAGGTCTGGCATATTCACTTCTTTCAAACTCCACACCCGCAGATTTCTTCAGCCCCAAGCGATGCAAGCTCAGGTGACATCATGTGGGGCAATTTCACACAGCTTGAGCCACAAAAGGCTTTATACAACTCTTTTCAAATTTGCTGTGGTACTCTTTTAATTCAGCTGAATTTCAATGGAGGACAGAGACAAAACAACAAAAAACTTTCAACAATAATACTTTCTGACTGCACTGTAAACAAAAGACAACACAGACATACCTGTGTGCACGCTCACACACACACACAGTGTAAAGAAAAAAAAATTCTCCACACATAGTGAATCATTTTTCTTTTTTTCAAAGTTTAGACCTGGGTGACCTTTCTTGAGGCAGAGGCCTGGCTGTCTAACAGCAGGCGGCATTTCTGGGTGAGTAGCATCGCTTCTTTTTCTCACCTCTAACAGATTTGAGGAGACAAGAAACGACACTCTCACACACCGTCATTTCCATCTGTAGACTGTTCAGATGTAGGAGGAGAGCTAAGGACACCAGCACCGTGTGTTTTGTATTCAGTCACAATGGCTTTTAGCAAAATGGGAAAGTAGATTGAGGTGTGCAAATAGTCAGAGGCATTAAAAAAAAAAAGTAATAGCATTTTACCTGATCACCATCTTTCTGTACCGGTACCGCATCCACCGCTGGAGAGGCAAAGAGAGAAAGAAAAGAGTATGAATTGAAGATAATTTTATTATCGCAGGTGCTTCAGTAGCTACAGGTATCAAGCCTTGTGCCGGAAACACATATGCAAGAAAACACAAAATATCACTCCAGAATACACAATTGCTTTGTCTCAACCGGCAGTGATAGAAAAGGGCGAGCAAGGGAAGGAGAGGCAGGAAGATAGAGGAGTGAGTGAGGAACACTGACAGAGAGAGGGAGAAGGAGATAACAGTATGTCAAACTGATGCAGCCTTCAACGTGCTGGCTGAGGGAAAATGACAACGCTGTCCAGTATTTCTCTCTCTCGCACACTCGCACACAAACACACTGTGCTAAAATTAGATCAATTATCCACGCCAAGCTTTGGCACACAGAGGGCACGACCAGTATGAATCACGAAGGCCAGAGATGATTCTGAAGTATTTGAGGATGATAAAAGGGGAAGCCGTTCTGCTAGTAATTATCATAAATAGCTTGACTTTAATAATTTAGTGGTAATAAAATGGAAATCAGTGGCTGTCGACCAGAAAAGATTTTTATAAGTGATTTAACCCTCTCCTTCCATTATGATGACCTTGAGTCTGACTTGACCATTGAATTAGCTCATTCAATGCAACCTGTGAAAGTATGTGTGAAAAACATGAATGTGACAGTGGTAAATCAACGACTTCAGTGTCCATGTTTAACACTGTTATGGGACAGTATTCTAGCATAATTATCAGACTAATTTTCTATTTTGTTTCCACTTTATTATTTTCTCTGACGGCGTCTTTGTGTTGTCAGTTTTCTTTTTGGGAGGGGGTTGTTTGTATCGAGTAACGTGTCCCTCTCGTCGACATCATTTTCTGTCGACACAGAAGCTGTTCACAGAAGCCGTTGCTAGGTGCAGTTAACTTAACGTTCGTCATGCTGATCAAAGAAATACCATTTAAGAGATGTATTTCTCTTTAAGTCGACTTGCATCAACCTGTGCAGCAGCGTCGATGTCATCCAAGCATGTCACAGTTTTTATGTTGCTAATTTTCAGGCGAAGACCAAGCTAAGATTGGCTCGATTGTTTGTTTTTTTTTCCCAGCAGAGCACCACACATGCAGTATTTGAAGCAGTGAACACGTGTTTTAGTTATATGTTAACACTTAAACATGTTCAGTAATAGTAGTCTAAGTAAGAAAACTGATCTTTTCATTCTATAAACTGTAAAAGCTGTAGAATTACACATGTAAAAATGAAATGGTTGATGATTTCCAAACAGATATATAAAATACATTTCTAGAGAGCTCAGCAGATGTTTGACTTAATTTCTTTCTAAATTTGTTCCCTTAAATCACTTAATTAATTCCCTCTACAATAAATGCTGTAAGCTGTGTTTTAATGCAGATGTACTATGAAATTATTGAAGTCTATATTGAAGACTATTACTTATTGCCATTTCCATTTGTCCTTCCTTATTGGTACTCTCTGTCTTGCACAGTTTTGATCCTACATTGGATGTTGTTTCAGTTCCTTGTTTACTCTTTGCTGACCAGCTTTGGCTGCTGGTGCACACATGCTGTATAATGCTGTGTAAAGTAAATGATAAAAGTTGTCAGATAGAAACTAAATGGGTTGTGAAGGCTTAATACATTTTCAGTTTGAACTGAAGATATATGTGGATACAATCGGGGTTTTAGCACAGCATCCTTTTACATAATTTACGTGTATTTTATGGGATCACAGATACCCTCTTTTCCGTTAATCTGTTGGCACAAATTTTGAAAAACTGGCCTGGCCACATACGTTTGAGTATGTTTTTGTCAAATGTGAAGACATTGCTTTTCTGTCACCTCACAATAAATGACCAGCACTTTTATTATAGATGGTGCAGACAGATAGGTAATTCCACACAGTGTGGAGAAAATGACACCGGGATTAGTGTTAGCGGTGTTGAGATAATGAGTCGGCATCAGTGGTGGCTCAGACAGTAGAGCGGTTTAAGGTCACTGGTTGGATTCTCAAACAGAGCCAGAAAAGTCACAGGAGAAAGTAAAGTAGAAACAGTTGTTTTCCTTCACGAGCAACCAGCAATTATTTGGTGAGGCTTTGATGAAATCTGGAAATACATCAATGCACAGTCTGCTATTAAATAAATAACAGTTGAATGAAAAGGAGAAATAAAGAATAAAGGATGTTAGATTAAAGAAAGAGTATGTTTATGTACACACTAGCATTAGTCTGTTAAAGGAGAGTCCCTACAATACCTTTTAAAAATCTGAAGATGTGAGCTGGTCTATTTGAATGGAGTCACATAAGAGGAATAGTAGTTAGTCAGAAAAATAAATAGCATGATTAATACAGTAATCATAGTCATTGTCTGCTAGTGGTTCAGTTGCGTTACTGTCTTCTTTTTGTAATACTTTTTTTCCGACTTTGACTTTCTTATTGAACGTTATGATCAGCATTTTAAAATGAAAGCTAAATGAAACATCATTTCTCAAGCTTATGTTCTATTACTGTCAATTAAAACTGAGAAGCCATATCCAGAATACAGTTTTCAACTGCAGCGAATCTTCCGGTCATAGTGGATACCAAAGAGGGATCATTTAGATGTTACAGAGATAACAAACTTTTGCAGATGAACAGCCTGCACAGACAGCAAAAGCTGATCAGAAACTTTGAGGGATATGAATAACTCTTCTGTGACATCTCTCCCACTCTGTCTGGTGAGCTGTCGGTGTAGCTCCTGGTATGATTCATAAGCCTTGGGAGGGATGTCAGCTGATGTGGTTCACCTGGTCATCCTGGGCCCTGAAGGCAATTAAAACATCAGCTCGTTTTCTGTCTCGCTTCCAACTGGCATCTACCTTGTATGTTTTCCCTCTTCTATTTGGCAGCTTTCAACACCTACACAGCACATATCTCACAAACCTATGCATTAAGAGCTCCAAGTTACAATTGGTTTCATCACTGAGGAATATGTTCATTGTATATTTGATTCATTAACAAATTATTCACAAATTCACAAATTATTTCCCAGGGTGACATCTTCAAATGCTTGTTTTGAATGACCACCTTTAATTTATGGTAACACAAAACTGAAAAAGGTCCTCACATTTAAGGAACAGCAAATCTTTGGCATTCATGTTTACTTCATTAATGACTTAAACAATTCACAGACTATCAAAAATGTATGTATGCTCTTTAGTTCACTTTCACACTTAATCTCGCTAACTTACTTGTGTTTCAATATTTCCTTTTTGTGGCCTCCCTTTTTATCACAATCTCTCGGCTAGTTTTTGACATTGAGTTCCATGTAATTGTTATATCCCCGAATATAAACAAAAACAGCATGACACTAGTCTGCACGTAAACATGGTCACTCTTCTGACATGGATCATAAAGAATCAGATGAAACCAGAGTTACTTCTTGGAATCAATCTTTTATTGCATCATTACGATGAGTGAAAATACAATCTCTGTCCAGTACAACACTCAGAGCCAGCGCTAAAATTAGATTAATTATCCACACCATGCTTTGGCACAGGGGGGCACGACCTGTATGAGTCAGCGAGGCCCGGGCTGTTGAAGGATATTAGATTTAAGTGGCGATGAAAGGAGAGGCCTCCCCCGTGTTAACACGAATTACAACCTACATCTCTAATATCTCGTGATAAGAGCTGAGATACAATGCTGCTTCGCCTCCCCACAGCTTGTGTTGAATCCAAAAACGCTGCAAGAGACTCTAAAATAAAGTCAAGTGCTATGAAATTAGCCCAACTTCAGCTACAAATAACTGAAGTCAAGATAAGGGTGCTTATGTAGAAATCTGCTTAAGTTGTTGAATATCAGCAGGAATAATCTTGAGCTCTCATCACTAGAACAGTCCATTGTTCGAAGCTTAAAAATCCTCCTTTATCCCATCACCTCTTTTTCATCTCATTTTGATGAAACGGTGATTTAAATGGATTTAACAGCTGAAATCAATAACGCAGCCTGGACTCACTTATCAGTCTACATCACACTAAGAGCCGATATTTCTTATGTATTGTATTCTCAACATATGGCCCAACATCCACATCAATGCAGTCTGCATTGATTTCGTGCTCTCGGCCAGGTCCCACCCCCTCTAAAGGGAGCGCTGCCAATCGACAGCAGCTAAAAATACCTCAGCCTTCATACTCTCTTCAATGGAGACTTAAGCTTTCCATCCAAATCAAAATCAATAAAAGCCCTCTAGGCAACGGGTGGAGGTGGTGGGACAATGGAGGGGTTTGTCGTCACTGGTCCAGGGTAGAAGATACGAAAGTTTGGAAATGTTGTAATTCATCTCAGGTAGCGCGGTACCAATGTCACACCAAGTAATCGATAGATTGAAAAATAACCTACTGTTGAGCTTAATGTGAGGCTTGATTTCAAAATGCTAATTATCCATTTGGGAGGAAAAAATACCCCAAACAATTACTTTTATTATCTATAACACTGTTAGTGTCTAAAATTAAGGTTAAATGGAAAAATAAAACACCCTTATGTAATTTATGCTGTTTATAAAACAGTTGATGAATATATAACTTTGCAGTTCTGGCATTTTTTTCCTCTTGTAGATAACTGACTAAGTGGCAGCTTTATGTCCATGGCATGAATTCACATAAGAAATTTCCAGCAGAGAGCAGTGAGGCTGCTCTGCTGATGTATTTTCTTTCAGGTTTATTTCACCAGTTCACTCAGTTATATTTTTCTCAAGGGGAGTCCTCATGGGTAAAGCAACAGAGTGTTCTGATATCAGAAAATGTTTCAGACATCAGCAACAGTAAATGTTTTGGTTTCATTACCACTGAATCAAAGAATGAGGGCTTCTTTCTTAAACTGCCAATTAGCACCAGCATCATTAACAGAGAAATCCATCAGCACAGCGGATTAACAAAGAGCAGTTCCTACAGCCACATAAACAGAAAACAGACCAGGATGCAAAGCAGCTACAAGACATGCTAAGTGTTTTTCAACCCCTATAGATACTATACAGTGCTGGACTGGTAATCTGGCATACCGGGCAAATGCCCGGTGGGCCGACGCACTTGGAGGGCCGGTCGGTATAGGTAATA